>JAIGNY010000518.1:470000-520000 GCA_020152595.1 Chiridota heheva
GTTGATAAAATAAAACTTCCCGGCATTTTATTGGTTAAAGTATCCTGACGTTTCACATTCAGCTAAACTCGGTTTGAAAAGGTCTATACGCAGATCTGAACTGTGTATGAGGAGCGTTATATCGGTACGGAGCGCTGCATACGCAGTCTAGTTGTAACCAAACGCTAAAACTTAATGAATATTCATAACACCATCATGCAATGTATTTATACTCTGCTAAGACAGCTAGGCTTAATAAAAGTCATTGGATATATCATAATGACAACAAAATTTAAACAAGTGAAATATTTGTTAATAATATTTTATACAATGAAAAAGAAAAACATTGTTGTGCGTTGTATTTGCAGGATACCTGACAGTAACTTGCATATATCCATGACATTTAAACTTAAATTGTAATGTCAACTTGTCATTGCATTTTGAGGTAATTAATTCTGATAGCAAATTTATTAAGAACTATGCACTCTCTTTCAGTAATTTTAAGGCAAAATACTTTGCAAATGATTTATGTACCTAAAATCAGAAAACTTTGTGTAGTGAAGATGATGAAAGTATAGTAGGCCTAACTATACTTCGCAAATGATTTATGAAGTGAACTAATTTGTGGTATTTCTTATACATAAAAATCAGCAAACTTTGTGGAGTGAAGATGATGAAAGTCTAGTAGGCCTAACTGCAGTATTACGTTAATGTTAATATTTTCTCTTATAATTATCATTTCAAATCTTTTTTCTTCAAGTTACTTTAATATTCCTTGTTAGAATATAGGACAAGGTGGCACTGCAGTTAAAGTTAAATTTAGTAAACTCTAGCAATCTAGTTAACTTCAGGAGAAAATTTGTAGTCGGTGTAAGCTCACATGAACAATGTTGTAATTGCTCATTCCCCTTTCATAATTTATTTCGGATACCTCTTAAGAATTTTCTTTAGTGATTTTGAAATGTGACCCTAACAGTAACAGTTAAAATTTTAATTGAATCATTCCACTTAGACCAAGGTGTTGTCATTTTGTCTCAAATGACATTTAACCTAGTAGGCCTACGCCCGCCGCCCGTGGTGGATATATCCCCTTTCAATTTGAGTATGTCTAACGTTAGTATTTTTTTTTTAAATAGTCTTGGCCTACCTCAAAATTTGTTAGGACCAGCGATGCGACATGTTTGAGATTTAGCAAAAAATCGATTCAAATTTTTCATATGTACGCCAGAAACCCATGTATACTGAGTATAAACAGACCTGTTCTGTGGTGAAATCATATTAACGTCTGAAAGTTATGCCAATCTCATTTTAAATTATCTCACAGAACTGGAACAACGCAAGTGGTAGGCCAAAAACAAAAATCTTTAAAAGAAACTTTGGCTGGTTTTTATATCTCCACACACCATTTAATCTGAACGGAAATGTTAAAACAGCAAGTTTCATGGAAATAGAAATATTTTCATTATATATATATACATATATATATATATATATATATATATATATATATATATATATATATATATATATATATATATATATATATATATATATATATA
Source organism: Chiridota heheva (assembly GCA_020152595.1). NCBI lineage: Eukaryota > Metazoa > Echinodermata > Holothuroidea > Apodida > Chiridotidae > Chiridota > Chiridota heheva. The sequence continues at coordinate 471,539 of JAIGNY010000518.1, forward strand.
TATATATATATATATATATATATATATATATATATATATATATATATATATATATATATATATATATATATATATATATATATATATATATATATATATATATATATATACATATAACAAAATAGGAAAAATGACAATGTCTCTAGCCAACAGATTATTTCATAAACTAAATATTTCGAAAACTCCTGTTTCCTTCTTCAGTGGTATGAAGTCAAATGACGCTAGAAGATAACAGCGATGATAGCTTGCACGTTAGCACATTACACATAGCGCCAAAAAAAGTACGCGTAAAAAAGTAGGCGCAAAAGGAAAAAGCGCGCAGAGTAAAAAACCGACGCCAAAATGCGCTACGGCACGAATACAACAGAGGGACTAATGAGACGAAGTGGAAGTGGAAACATTTCCCTAAAAACAGAAAAAGGAGAAAGATAAGACAGGTCTCTATTAAGTCTATGGATGTGGCTCTTAGTTTTAATCATGAATTGTAATTCAAACAACTTTCTATCTTCAGTGCCTTTAAGGTTCCCCCTGATATAAACCACCTTCAAATGTTCCAACTTATGTCTAGGCAAGTTAAAATCATGCGCTGCCACGGGATAACCCTCACTGTCACCGTCAAAATCGCGAATAGACTGTTTGTGGTTATTGAACCTCAATCGGAAAGAGGTTCTAGTCTCACCAATATAAGAAATTTCCGGACATCTCGAACACATCACGCAGTAAACCACATTTGAAGAATCACAGGGAAAAGTTCCCGGTTTTATCACGTGATATGGGAGAGATACCGTCTCATCCGTGACTAAGTGCCTGCAGATTAGACAACGTGGCTTCCTGCAGGGTTTTTAACCTCGCCCAGGCATCCTGCGCGATATGTTGGAACGTACCAACAGATTCCTAAGACTCGTCGGCTGCTTTAGTGCCACAACCGGTGGTGCAGAGAAAATTCCTTTAATCTCTAAGGCCTGTTTCAATATCCCCCATGACGATTTAATACACTTTAAGAAAGGCTGTATCCGTGCACTGTGCGAAACTACGAGGGAAATGTGTGCGGTCTTAGTCTTAATTCGATACTCTAAAAGCTCACTGCGATTGACAGGAATAACCTTGTCCATGAATTTCCTTAACACTTTCAAGGGATAGCCCCTTTTAAGAAAGTGCCTCGACATAACGTTAAGTTGGATCTTGAGATCATAGGCCTAAGGGTCGGAACAAATTCTCTTAAGCAGTTAAGACGAAGAAACTGGCTATAAATGATAGATTCCTTAGTGTGTTGGGGATGATTGCTATCATAAACTAGATAAGCATGACTAGCAGTGGGCTTAGTGTATAAGGATGTAACCAATGAGCCCTCACGGATTTTGACCAGAACATCCAAGAAAGGTAATTCATCCCGGGAAAACTCATAAGTAAATTTAATGGATGGGTGATACGTATTCGCGAAACCAATTAAATTCCCGCAACGAAACCTTGCCATGCTGCCAAATTATAAAGATATCGTCGATATAACGAACATAAAAGGAAGGAGAGAGTGTGGACTCTTGTAGTATCCCACCCTCAAGATCGGCCATAAACAAATTCGCATAACAAGGAGCCATCTTAGTACCCATAGCGGTTACCTTGATCTGGTGATACAAATTATCATTAAATTTGGGGCAGTTATGAGTAAGAATAAATTGGATGAGTCTACCGATATCACAAACGACATTATCATCGAACGAACCAGATTGCCTGAGATGCTTAATACATGCCTCCACCCCATCTGCATGAGGATATTTGTATAGAGTGAAGCACGTCCTTCGTTACCAAAATAGCCGTATCGTCTATCCTATCTACCTCGCTCGATAACCTGTTAAGGAAGTGAGTTGTCAGGTTGTATCCTGGACATAGCTAGGGATAGCACGAAGGAGTGGTTGTAACTGAGTGTCCACATAAGCGGACAAGAATTCCGTGCAGGTACCTACACCTAAACCAATAGGCCTACCCGGTGGGATAACACTATAATCACGACAAAGGCCGACTAGGATGCTACCTATATGGGACCTGTCCGACTTAGGTACCGTTCTCTTAAGAATACCTTGCAACTTATGTATTTTAGGTAAAGTATAAAATATACCGGTTTTGGGGTTAGATGGGATAGTTTCTCAACATCACTTTTCGATACGTCATGTAAAACATTAACCAGGTTAACAGTGTCAGCCTTCATTTCAAGTATGGGATCAGAATTCAGCCTCTCATAAAAGGCCTCGTCAGCTAATTGCCTCTCAGCCTCCAATATATAGTCTACCCGGTTTTGGATAACGATAGCACCCCCCTTATCAGCGGATTGAATAATAATATTATCATTGCGTTGCAATTCTTAAATGGTACGCAAGTGATCAGAAGAAACATTAGGCGTGGGTGCTTTAGAAACATGTAAATTACAAAGGAACCTATCAAGGTGCTGGTTTACGCCATAAACAAATGCGTCACTAAAGGCGTTCCTGTTAGGTGCAGGTGTCCATGTGCTCTTCTTCTAAAAGGGTTCAAGTTTATATATATATATATATATATATATATATATATATATATATATATATATATATATATATATATATATATATATATATATATATATATATATATATATATATATATATATATATATATATATATATATATATATATATATATATATATATATATATATATATATATATATATATATATATATATATATATATATATATATATATATATATATATATATATATATATATATATACATATATATATATATATATATATATATATATATATATATATATATATATATATATATATATATATATATATATACATATATATATATATATATATATATATATATATATATATATATATATATACATATATATATATATATATATATATATATATATATATATATATATATATATATATATATATATATATATATATATATATATATATATATATATATATATATATATATATATATATATATATATATATATATATATATATATATATATATATATATATATATATATATATATATATATATATATATATATATATATATATATATATATATATATATATATATATATATATATATCAATAAAAAAACATCCCAATTCCGAAAAAAGGAGATTACCAAAAAAGACTCCTCGAAAAGACGCAACCCTTCTTAAAGCGCATGCGTTGGAAAGCACACTTTTTTTTCTGAACAAGGATAGTGAAACCGCAACAAAAGAAACATTCGGATTTAAATCACGACGATCACCACCTCAACTTAAGGAATTAGAAGGATTTGAAAACAGAATATTTGACCTTATACAAAACGTCAAATTTAAATCAGTTACTATGAATTGCACCTTCCAAAACAATTTACAAGCTGACGCAAAGCAAATTAATAGAGAGAATAAAATATTTGTTAAAGCCGATAAAACAACAAACTTTTACAAACTTGATCTAGCAACGTACAATGAACTGCTGAACAAAAGCATAACTAAAGACTATAGGAAAATCAGTCACGATGAAGTTCAGCCAATCAATAGGAAAGCTTTTGAAATTGCCAATAAACTGAAACTTGACGACCGTATCGAATCAATAGCAGACTGCTATGAAAGACGCCTTCATAACTCTTAAGGACCATAAACCTAGCTTCAATAACAAACCCACGTGCCGCTTAATAAATCCAACCAAATCTGAGATAGGAGTAATAAGCAAAGCAAAACTGGAGAAAATAAACAAAGCCATCACTGATGCTACCGGAATAAACCAATGGAAGAACACGACTGCAGTCCTGGAGTGGTTTCAAAAACTACCAAACAAACAAAATTCCACATTCATATCGTTCGACGTGATAGACTTCTACCCTTTCATCAACGAAAAATTGCTGAACGATGCATTAGATTTTGGGTCACAGTTTATCAACATTACAGAGAACGACAGAAAGATAATGCTACACGCCAAAAGATATATAATGTATAGCCAGCATACACCGTGGTCGAAAACGTCATCGGATAACTTCTTTGACGTCACATTGGGGGCATTCGATGGCGCCGAGTCATGTGAACTAGTAGGAGCGTTCATGCTGGCCGAATTGACACAAACATTCGGTAAGAACATAGGACTCTACAGAGACGATGGTCTGGCCGCATTTGAAGATTCACCTCGCAAAGTTGAAAAAATGAAACAAGAAATTAATAAGATCTTCAACAAAAAGGGACTCAAAATAACAATTGTAGCAAATGTCAAAGTAGTCGACTTTCTGGACGTTAACCTTAATCTAACAACAGGCACCCACAAACCCTACATGAAGCAAAAATACCCCCTTCCTCTTCCCAGTATATACATATCAAATCGAACCACCCGCCGTGCATAATTAAGAATATCCCCATCGCCATAAACAAAAGACTATCCGAAATTTCATCCAGCAGTACAGCATTCAATGACACATCAGCAGAATATCAGGAAGCCCTCGCCAAGAGTGGATACAAACATAAACTCGAATTCACAGACAGAGCAACACCCGGAATTAAAAGAAGAAACCGAAGCAGAAAAATCATTTTGTATAACCCCCCATACAGTAAAAACGTAGAAACCAATATTGGTAAACAATTCCTCAAAGTTTTAGATGAGGAATTCCCCTAACAATACCCTGCACAAAATCTTTAATAGGGACACTGTCAAATTAAGCTACAGCTGCATGCCCAATCTGAATTGCATCATCGACGCTCACAACAAATCAATAATTAATACTGAAAAGAAACCTTCAACCAAAAAATGCAATTGCAGAGTTAAAGAACAATGCCCGGTGGATGGTAGATGCAAAGAAGAATGTTAAATCTATCAAGCAACTGTAACTACGAAGGACAATGACAAAATAGAATCTTATGTCGGACTCTGTGCAACAGACTTCAAAACAAGATACAATAACCACAAATGTTCTTTTGTGCACTCACACAAAAGGAAAGAAACTGAATTAAGTAAATACATATGGTCGCTCAAAGACAAAAACATAAAATTCAAAATCAGATGGAACATTCTCAAGCACGCAAGACCCTATACCAACGCAACCAAGCGCTGCAATTTGTGTTTAACGGAAAAATATCTTCTAATATACCAACCTATGAAGTCAACATTAAACAAAAGGTCTGAATTGATATCGACATGTAGGCATTCCAGAAAGTATTTACTGAGAACAATACCAAATAGATTAACTCAAGTTACCGAGGTCATGCATTTATCATATCATCATTCAGTTTAACAAAAACACCTGAAGAGTGAGGAACTTTCCTTACGAAACAAATTTGTAGTGTACTAACGTTGTTATGCAGTAGTTATTCTAGAGAGAGAGAGAGAATTGAACACACAATTACAATGACGGGGTCGTCGCCTGCGTATTCGGTTATGATAGTACAAATGCTATCACGAAACGCTTAATACGACCCGGACGAGAACACAGGTACGACGTACGGACAGACATAACATCGACATCCAAGTCAATGTCCACGGCCTTTGATAACCAGTTGTGGTGCACTGGCGTGTCTACCCACCCCAGGAGGGGTGGGTAGTTCATCTATTTGGTATTGTCCTCAGTAAATACTTTCTGGAATGCCTACATGTCGACATCAATTCAGACCTTTTGTTTAATGTTGACTTCATAGGTTGGTATATAGTTATTCTCGACCAAATCTTATTTATATATATATATATATATATATATATATATATATATATATATATATATATATATATATATATATATATATATATATATATATATATATATATATATATATATATATATATATATATATATATATATATATATATATATATATATATATATATATATATATATATATATATATATATATATATATATATATATATATATATATATATATATATATATATATATATATATATATATATATATATATATATATATATATATATATATATATATATATATATATATATATATATATATATATATATATATATATTTATATATATATATATTTATGTATATATATATATTTATATATATATACATATATATGGGCCGTGGGCTGAGTCTGTACGACCGGGCCATTTTGTACCTTTTCATGAATTATGACTTTTCATGACTTTTACTGAAACCCTGATCTCATGATCTGATGAGAAAAGTTCACTTTCACTTTTTATTTATTTATTTTTCAAAAATGATTTTTAGAGCATGGATTTTATTTTTTTACAGCTTTTGGCGCCCCTCCCCGCAAGGATGACAAGCCTTAGGCTTAAACCTGAAATATGTAGCCAATAGGGCTATCAATCCCTGGTATGAAGGACAGGGTAACAAAATGACAAGCCCTCGTAAAGTATAACAATTTTCATTATCCATTTTGTCTGTATGGCTTAGAATATAATTACACAACGTTACACAATACACACGCTACCTTTAGAAAATAATGACGTTGGATGGTGGACCAAAATTTTGGGGAAAAGTTTTGTACCAGGCCCAAAAAATTTCCCGGCTACGATCATAAAAATTGCACTGGTATAAATTAAATTTCCATGAAACGTTGCTGCTAACTTTCCTTTAATTGGGGGGGAAATCTCCTTCAATTTTTAGGAAATTGCCTTTATTTTCGGGAAGTATTCTTTAATTTTTGGAAAATTATCTTGAATTTCCGGGAAATTTTGGCCAAATATCTGATAACATTACCAAATTTGTGCTTGTTTTTTTAATTTCCCATTTTTACCTCCCAAGAAAGTATATGTAACCGGGACAGGTGAAAGTCTCTAAGAGAGAGGGGTGGGGGATACGCCTCTGGTTATGACATCAGGAAATTGAGACTTTCTGTCGGTACAATCATAGATTTTGTCAGGTGAGATGTCGGCACCCAGTCGTCGGACCTACAGTGACGCCCCTGTACGTAATATAATTTTCTGTGAATCTGCGAATTTTCTGTGAAGTCATTGCAGAGTATCATGCACATCGAGCGTATGTTTGGATTCCATGAATCTTGGACTGTTGAGGAGTAGTATTGTTTATTATTAAAGTTTACTCACGCTGATTTTTACTCACGCTGATTGGTCTAGACTCACCACATAAATATTAACAAAAACAGGGGTTGACGGTGACCTTTGAGATGGTGATGTCATCCAAATGACTAATTACTGCAGCAACTGCACTGTTTCAATTTGCAGTTCGTGATCAAATAAAGAGAGAGACTGTTATTTCTTATTATATAAGCGTATGTTTATAAATGCATTAAAGACACAGCTATCGTGGAAGGTGTAAAGGAACAGCCGGAGAAGATTTTCCTTGACCGACGGATTTATTTATAAAGCAAGGTAGGAGGAGAATCTCATTTTTTATTCTAACGTAAAGGTCAATGTAAAACTAATTATCAAAAATTCAGTCTTGCAGTCACTTTTCTAACGAGTAAATCCCGCCTAATGGTCTATGACAAATCATTCCAAAAGTTTCAGCACCATTCGACCACGCACTAACACCCGGCACCATGCACTAAGACCAGCACCATGCACTAACACCATTGTCATGCACTTAACACAAGCACCATCCACCTGTCCACTAACGACACCAGCACAATACACTAACACCAGCACCGTGCACGAACACGTGCACTAAGACCAGCACCATGCACTAACACCAGCACCATGCACTAACACCAGCACCATGCGCTAACACCAGCAGCATGCCGTAACACCAGCACCATGCGCTAACACCAGCAGCATGCCGTAACACCAGCACCATGCGCTAACACCAGCACCATGCACTAACACCAGCAGCATGTACTAGCACCAGCACCATGCACTAACACCAGCACCATGCACTAACACCAGCACCATGCTCTAACACCAGCACCATGCACTAACACCAGCACCATGCGCTAAGACCAGCACCATGCACTTACACCAGCACCATGCACTAACACCAGCACCATGCACTAAGACCATCCCATGCTCTAGCACCAGCAGCATACACTAAGACCAGCACCATGCGCTAAGACCAGCACCATGCACTAACACCAGCACCATGCACTAACACCAGCACCATGCACTAATACCAGCAGCATTCCGTAACACCAGCACCATGCACTAACACCAGCACCACGCACTAACACCAGCACCACGCACTAACACCAGCACTACGCACTAACACCAGCACCATAGCACCATGCACTAACACCAGTACCATCCACTAACACCAGCAGCATGCACTACCACCAGCACCATCCACTAACACCAGCACCACGCACTAACACCAGCACTATGCACTAACACCAGCACCATGCACTAACACCAGCACCACGCACTAACACCAGCACTATGCACTAACACCAGCACCATGCACTAACACCAGCACCATCCATTAACACCAGCACCATGCACTAACACCAGCACCACGCACTAACACCAGCACCACGCACTAACACCAGCACTATGCACTAACACCAGCACCATGCACTAACACCAGCACCACGCACTAACACCAGCACCACGCACTAACACCAGCACTATGCACTAACACCAGCACCACGCACTAACACCAGCACCATCCACTAACACCAGCACCATCCACTAACACCAGCACAATGCACTAACACCAGCACTATGCACTAACACCAGCACCATGCAATAACACCAGCACCATCCACTAACACCAGCACCATGCACTAACACCAGCACCATGCACTAACACCAGCACCATGCACAAACACCAGCACCATGCACTAACACCAGCACCATGCACTAACACCAGCACCATCCACTAACACCAGCACCACGCACTAACACCAGCACCATCCACTAACACCAGCACCATCCACTAACACCAGCACCATGCACTAACACCAGCACCATGCACTAACACGAGCACCATGCACTAACACCAGCACCATCCACTAACACCAGCACCATCCACTAACACCAGCACCATGCACTAACACCAGCACCATTCACTAACACCAGCACCATGCACTAACACCAGCACCATGCACTAACACGAGCACCATGCACTAACACCAGCACCATCCACTAACACCAGCACCATCCACTAACACCAGCACCATGCACTAACACCAGCACCATCCACTAACACCAGCACCATCCACTAACACCAGCACCATCCACTAACACCAGCACCATGCACTAACACCAGCACCATGCACTAACACCAACACCATCCACTAACACCAGCACCATGCACTAGCACCAGCACCATGCGCTAACACCAGCAGCATGCGCTAAGACCAGCACCATGCACTAACACGAGCACCATGCACTAACACCAGCACCATCCACTAACACCAGCACCATCCACTAACACCAGCACCATGCACTAACACCAGCACCATCCACTAACACCAGCACCATGCACTAGCACCAGCACCATGCACTAACACCAGCACCATCCACTAACACCAGCACCATGCACTAACACCAGCACCATGCACTAACACCAGCACCATGCACTAACACCAGCACCATCCACTAACACCAGCACCATGCACTAACACCAGCACCATGCACTAACACCAGCACCATCCACTAACACCAGCACCATCCACTAACACCAGCACCATCCACTAACACCAGCACCATCCACTAACACCAGCACCATCCACTAACGACACCAGCACCATCCACTAACGACACCAGCACCATCCATGACATAGCGGAAGTACTTTTCAATTTTGGGGAATTTTCCTCGCTTTTTTAGAAACTGGGCAGTTTTCTTCAATTTTATGAACATTTTCATTCATTTTCGGAAATTTCTTTTTATTTCGGGGAGAAGAGGGAAGGGATTAAGTAACCGAAAAAGTTCCCAGTTACAAGCGGAAATAAAGTTGCACTGCTATATATCAAGTTTTTACCAACGTTCAAGTTGTCCCTAATTAGAAAACCTTAAATATTCGGAAAATAGGGCCTACACTTCAATTTTCGGGAAAATTCCTTCACTTTGTCGGAACTTTTCTTTATTTCCGTGTAATTTTCTTTGATTTTTTGAACATTTTTTCCATTTTCGAGAAATTTCCTTCATTTTCGGACAGCTTTTTTAGTTTTCGGGAAGTTTCCTTTAATTATCGGAAAATTTTGCTCATTTTCGGGAAAGTTTTGGCCATTTTCAGGACTTTTTCTAATCTGCTAATACCGGCATCATGCGTTAATACCAGCACCATGCACTACACTTGAGGTATAATGGAGAGGTCCCTGCGATGTTCATGTTTGTCAGTTTACCAAGATGGGTTATAAGCCTCCTCATATGATGTCTAAACTCTTATCTTGAAGGATGTCCATTGCCCAAGCTTCATATGGCACTATGAACGAGGGGTGCGGGAATTGGGAACAATTTGGTTGTTTTAAGTTGATCAGCGAAAATGAAGACATGGAAGTTGCTCTTTGGACATCTAGCAAATTTGATATCATTCGCCCAGGTTTTATTTTAGAACATTTTACTAATATACATTACCGCTAGAAATTATTTCTACCCGACGTTATTGTCAAAAACTGTTTTTTACTACTTCAACTATTCAAGAAACGCCTGGAACTCTGTTTCTAATCTATTATAAACCAAAATGTTCTTGACGTGTGGGAAAGCAATTTCGGACCAATTTGGATCCGTTACCAGCGTGGAAAAGAAAGCCATTTCTGGTCTTTGTCGTAGATAGGGCACAACACTTGAGAGGAAGAAAAATGGGGGAGGGGGAAGAAAAATAGAGGGGGAGGGAGGGGATTCAGATTAGCATTTGGGTTACCATTTCTGAACAGGCAGAAATTTTGTTGAGGGAAAATTCGGCCAAAAACCTGGGCTCCAGGGCAAAGCCCCAAAAGCTCTGCAAAATTCCTGTCTTTGATGCACAATAATGGCTTGAAATCAAACATCAAAGTTTAATAATTCAAGTGATAAAAAGAAATTTCTAAAATTGTTTTGATTGTAATACACCAAAATGGCTTAAAACTTATACAAGTTGAGTAATATATATATATATATATATATATATATATATATATATATATATATATATATATATATATATATATATATATATATATATATATATATATATATATATATATATATATATATATATATATATATATATATATATATATATATATTATATATATATATATATATATATATATATATATATATATATTATATATATATATATATATATATATATATATATATAAACATATATATATATATATATAATATATATATATATATATATATATATATATATATATATATATATATATATATATAAACATATATATATATATATATATATATATATATATATATATATATATATATATATATATGTTTATATATATATATATATATATATATATATATATATATATATATATATATATATATATATATATATATATATATATATATATATATATATATATACATGTTATATAAATATGTATATATATATTTACACATCATGTATAGTGGAATATTTTATCATTGGTAATTATTCTCTATTCAGTTGCCTACTTCTCATTTGCCTGTTAAAACTCGTACTTTCTGCTTAAGATCCTGTTATCGTATGATCATGGAAAACGGTATTCTAAAGTATATATGATTCCCTGGTATTATGGCTTGTAAGATGATAACCTCTAAATTACCCTGAATTAAATTGCAGTTGATAAATTTGCCTCAAGAGATCCACATGCCCTGAACATCTATGCCCAGTTGTAGGCCTTGCTACCAACGGCCATTGAACCGGCTGCTGCAGCCCCAGAGGCTGGCAACTAAGCCTAATGTGACGGCCCCTGGCCGGCCTCGATCTCCCCTCAGGAGGCTGCTTCCCCGTTTTACCGGCCTACGGCCGACCTCAGCCCCCAGCGGCCTACCGATCTGGCCTACCGATCTGGCCTACCGATCTGGCCTACCGATCTGGCCTACCGATCTGGCCTACCGATCTGGCCTACCGATCTGGCCTACCGATCTGGCCTACCGATCTGGCCTACCGATCTGGCTTAAGATCCTATTATCGTATGATCTGGCCTAAAGTATATATGATCTGGCCTACCGATCTGGCCTAAACCGATCTGGCCTACCGATCTGGCCTAACCGATCTGGCCACACCGATCTGGCCTACCGATCTGGCCAGCCCAGAGGCCGATCTGGCCTACCGATCTGGCCTACCGATCTGGCCTACCGATCTGGCCTACCGATCTGGCCTACCGATCTGGCCTACCGATCTGGCCTACCGATCTGGCCTACCGATCTGGCCTACCGATCTGGCCTACCGATCTGGCCTACCGATCCAGGACCGGTCAATCAGTGGGCCAGTCAGCCCTGGGAGGGGAGGGGTGATTTTGGTTGCGACAGATTATCTATTTTCCCTTTAATACGAAAACATGTGACAACAAATTACCCATTGGAATTTTTTCCCTCGAAGTCATATGTGCATATGAAAATTGCCAATGATCCTTATTTAGTGTGCATGTTGCTCATCAGACCCTCCGGTAAAATATGGAAATATGGAGGTTGGCCACAATTACCACATATTTTGAAAAAGAAAAAATGTGGTGGGCCAAATGAAGCGACTGGTCGACAAAGAACGCCAGTCGCTTTTTTACGCTGTCTGGTGGAATCTTTGAAATGCGATAACCCCTAAATACAATAAGATATCAATATGTTTTTTCATCAGTGTGTTTGTTAATTGTCCCCGTTCGTATGTACGGACCACAAGAGTATTCTTTATATGGACTTGTACACGTACCGCATAATTTAAAATATATATATTTCATAAAATAAAAATTGTAAAACATTAGATCAATATTGGTTAAATCGTTTGACCATTTTGCAGTTATTTGAATTTATCGTATTTGAGCCACCCTTGCCCGGGCTGTGAGTCACAAACCAGAGGGCTGTGAACCGCCCCTTTTTTTGAACAGCATGGTGAGAAGATTGACGCACTGTGAACCATAACCCGCCGGCGCTTTTTTTTTCTGCAGTCCAGAATTGCCATTACAGATTTTTCCAGCAAATCATATGCAAGAATGACGATGACGTAATTAAATATGAATATTAATATACAACTTATGACATATTATCTGACAAAATAATTTGGGACTTAGTAATTCCATGACCGCGAGTAAATAGCATTACTTTGCCGGAAAACAATGGAAAAAACCTGACACTACAGATATGGCACAATTTAAAATGTGCTACGAAGCAAATCCTCCTTTGAATATCGAGGAAGTAGTTAACAATATCTCGCTAAGTGGTGTTCTGAGTGAAGTTCCAACACTCGCTCCTTGTATGAAAATTAAGACATAATTTATAAAGTAGTAGTTAAGTGACTTTTCCTTGCATTAACACTTTCCCTTGACACGTGTTGTAGGTACGGAGTTTTTGGTTAGTGTGTAAAAATCAAGGTGGGGCTTATTCGCAGGGCAGTGATAACATATACCCTAACCTAAAACCTAACCCCAACCCTAACCTTATTCGCAGTGCTGGTTTGAGATACTGTGTGGATATTCTCAGGGCTGCCCTGCAAATAATCACTTCAAAAAATCAAAGTTGTATAGCGATAGTTCTCACGTTGTATACGTAGATCTTCAAGCTGTTGTATATGCGTGAGATAATTCGCACTAGTTGTAGGTACGCCTAGGCCTTGTACGAGTTCATGCCCAAATAGACTTTTGTTTAGTTTGTAGGTGAGTTTTATTCTTTTTGAACATTTTTCTCTAAGTCCCGATTTTCCTTTTTGGACGGAGTGCGTAGTCGTAGTGAGTACTCCATGCATGCATTACATACTATACAGGCTATAGTATACAGTCCTATGTTATAGGACTAATGTTGTATATGAATATTCATATTTAATAATGTCATTGTTATTCTTGTATATGATTGGCTGAAAAAATCTGTAATGGCAATTCTGGGGTGCAGAAAAAAGACGCAAACCGCCGTCACCCATAACTTGCCGTGAATCATAACTCGCCGTGAATCATGACCCGCCGTGAATCATAACCCGCCGTAAATCATAATCCACTGTGCAGTCACAACCCGCCGTGTATCATAACCTGCCGTGAATCATGATCCGCTTTGCAGTCACAACCCGCCGAGAATCATGACCCGCCGTGAATCATAACCTGCCGTGAATCATGATCCGCTGTGCAGTCACAACCCGCCGTGAATCATGACCCGTCCGTCCCGCCGCGAATCATGACCCGCCCGTCCCGCCGAGAATCATGACCCTCCCGTCCCGCCGTGAATCATGATCTGCTGTGCAGTCACGGCTAGCCGTGAATCATGATCCGCTGTTAATCATGATCCGATGTGAATCATGGCCCGCTGTGCAGTCACAACCCACCGTGAATCATGATCCGCTGTGCAGTCACAACGCGCCGTGAATCATGATCCGCCGTGCAATCACAACCCGCCGTGAATCAAGTCCCGCTGTGTAGTCACAACGCGCCGTAAATCATGATCCTCGGTGCAGTCACAACGCGCCGTGAATCACGACCCGCTGTGCAGTCACAACGCGCCGTAAATCATGATCCTCGGTGCAGTCACAACCGCCGTGAATCACGACCCGCTGTGCAGTCACAACGCGCCGTAAATCATGATCCTCGGTGCAGTCACAACGCAGCCGTGAATCATTATCCCCTGTGCAGTCACGATCCGCCGTGAAAAAAATTTGTACGCAAAAACGGAACCACACTTCCACTGGTTATGTCACTGATTAAGACCAGTTTCTCAAGGTAAGATATATGAAGAAAAAGAACATGCAAAAACGAAATAATATTTATTAATTCGACCTATCAGCCTATTTGTTTAAAATTTCATAATTCTGACCAAATATTTGAGGAGTCACACGTTCCACGTTCAGTTGTTGTAACACTGTAATGAACTACATCTCTTGCTGTGTCAGTTTGTAAGAATACATGAATTTTGGCTCTCGCCTTTGACATACCACTGATAGATAAGTCCCTCCGGAAATTACGGCCCTGGTTGTACAACCGTAGCATGTTTGATACCGTCTTTATGCGTCATGTTTTGTATCTTTTCAGTATATAGTATATACACAAGACAACAAGCAACATGCATCACTGTACCGTGCTGGTTGGTCTGCTGTGCGTGATACAGTCTGTGTGC
This sequence comes from Chiridota heheva, assembly GCA_020152595.1. Taxonomy (NCBI): domain Eukaryota; kingdom Metazoa; phylum Echinodermata; class Holothuroidea; order Apodida; family Chiridotidae; genus Chiridota; species Chiridota heheva. The sequence continues at coordinate 486,699 of JAIGNY010000518.1, forward strand.
CAAGTCGTTCCCCCTAAGGGCGTTACGGTAGGATGCTATATTTCAGCCATGTTGTGTTATAGAACTCCTCTTCCTCTTGATAACTGAAAGATCAATTTATAGAATTTTTACGCCACAGTAAGATGTGCAAAAGGGGAATGATACTCATACTAGTCTTAGTCCCAACATGGTATATACACTTGAAGCTAATTGGTTTGATACTTTGGACCAGAGAGCAAATGGCAGCTCCCCTTGTTTGGACGAACGTAAACTTGTATTTCCCTGACGTAAACTTGTATTTCTCTGACGTAAAAATTGTATTTCCCTGACGTAAAATTGTATTTCCCTGACGTAAAATTGTATTTCCCTGACATAAAATTGTGTTGTGCTGACCATTAATTCCACCTTAAGTTAAATTCAATTTGCGCTGAGTAGATATTCCATGTGAAGAAATGCATTTCACCTTAGTCAAACCACCATGTCCCTGGTCAAACCTGGTCAAATAATAAGCTGCAGCAGAGCACAAATAATTGACACCATGGAATTGGCGCGATTTAATGTGTCAGATTTACTGGTGACGTGCCAAGCAATATTCTTAGGACAAGATTCCTTCTTGAATTGAAGTAGAAATGAACTAGATTTTAGTAAACCTATATTTCACTTAATTCGAATAGGTCATGAACTCCACAATGAGGTTAACAAGAATTACACATGAGTAAAACAACTCATAAATAAGTCATTGTAAGGCATGGTGTCAGCTTAAGGATTCTTCAATTGTTCTCCCTCAGTTTCAGTCATTAAAAATATTCAGAATAATTAATCCAGTTATATTTTTTTTTTCAGTTTGATTAAAATATCATCAGTGTGGATTCAATAGATGTACATTTCAAGCGATTTTGTAAGAATGATACAGGATTGATATTATGATTAATTTTGCACCTACTTATCCTTATAGGATTTGTTCAGTGCTCAAGGCTGTGGTGAAGTACGGACGTGCTTTCGGGAGCCGGCGGGATGTTTGGCACCGACAGGCAAAGACGCCTGCAACGGTTTTGCTTCTTGGTGGCCGACAGAAGACGAAGAAGACACAAACTTTGCTCTATATGGCGCCACCTCTGCTACTGGTTATGTAGCAGTTGGTATTTCCCGGACCCCAGGCATGGTAAGTGACTTGCAGTGACGAACGGAGGAGATTCCACCAATGCTGATTCTTCCTCATCCCGTCCTTTCCATGCAGGCCATGCTAGAAATATGCTGAAATTCGGCAATAATAGTCAAAATCTCACCGAGCTATAAGAGTCAAGAAAGGACCACGTGCATAATTTGCCTTCGATCAGTACGTTGCCAGTTCATCGCGTCAAGAAAATGTTGGGCCCATTGCGCGTGCGCATAGGGAGGTTCTACAGAACGGAAAATCATTTCACTGTTAACCAAAAATTTTTTAAAAAAGTTCAAAAATTGTGTGTAAACCTACATTTAAACTCATAAATTAGAATAAGAGAACGTGTGTCGTTTACCAGACTAAACACCACCTTCTAAATGGTGGCATATCACTCACTCTGGAATGACATGTAACTATATAAACATCACCAGCTCGTAACAAGTATATCAAGAGCCACGAGTGTGAAAAGAGCAGGTCCTCGTGTTAAAATTTCGCTAAATTTGCAGGGCTTAAGATTTAAAGATCTTTCAATATTTACCTTGGAAAAAAAAAACTAATCCCATCATGGACATTTATTTCCCGATCCCTCACCCAAATAAATTCACTTCCACATGTCACCAGTGTATTCGTTTGCGTTAGTCTACTTGTTTTCAATCGATATATTGATATAATTTGCCCGCTTCCATACATTGCATGTTCCATATACCATGATGTTTATATGAAGGTTATTTGCATCCAATTTTAAAGCTTGAAGAGTTTTGAGTGTCTCTAGATGTAAAACTGTCGTATACATACATCTCGATGGCGCTATTTCAATTACATCTTCATGAATAATATTTTTACTGTAAACAAGATCCATGGACAGATGGACCCCTCCCAAGATCCATGAACCCTAATCCAGTAATCACAGCTCGTTTTGCTATTTTCTTTACAAACAGTTCGAGAGCAACCCAAAAAACTGGGTACTTTGAGATACCCAAAAAATTGGATACTTTTGTGTATTACGTCATCGCATGCGCCTACACATTTGACTAGCCCACACTAAACATGAGGTTTCTCATTTTTTGAGCCGGATTATACAAAATCTGAATGGATATCCTAAAATTTTGGAGACTGATAGTAAATAAATATCCAAAACTTTTTGCCGCTGTTTTTTGAAATTCACGGTTAAATTTTTGAGAAAATCAATAAAACAGACTATAGGCAGTCTGTTTTGTTCATTTTCTCAAAAAGGCGACGATGAATTTCAAAAAGCAGCGGCAAAAAGTTTTTAATATCTATTCAATATCCGTTTCAAAATTTTTAAAATATCTATTGAAATTTTGGACAATCCGGAGCGGAAAATGAGAAACCTCATATGTTTAGTGTGGGCTAGTCAAATGTGTAGGCTCATGCAATGACGTAATACATAAAAGTACCTTTTTTTGGGTATTTCAAAGTACCCAGTTTTTTGGGTTGCTCCCGAACTGACAAAGGAGCACTTCCTAATTCCATTCAATTGCTCAGCTCTTTAATCTTTCCCTTGCAGTTGGACACCGATGTGTATGCGTGCACCACGGACTCTGAGCTGATACGCTACTATAATAATCCACAAAAGTTGACATTTGAGTCCACTGAGTTCAGACCTTTGGTGAGTACTTGTAAGGATAATTTGAATATCCCTTACCTTTAGCCTGATTATAGAACAATTTACAAAGGATTTTCTAAGAGCTTACATCAGCTTGCTGTTCTCCATTTTCATATCCATTTAATTTTCAATTACAAAATGTTTGGATTGATAATAGTTGTTATAGAAATCTCCAGACCGTAGAGAGATAAAGGTCGCCATTTAATCCCTAAGCTGATTTCTCGAGATTGAGATGGAAGCTCTTCTTGAACCATGGTTAAGTTTGTCTGCAGTTAAAGTATATGCGTTTTGCATTATGGGTAATTGGCGGCCTCCAGTGCGTTACAAATCCCTAATTCTACGGATTTGAGTGATTCTTAACACTGAAGATTTTCCCGGAAGTGAAGGCAGGCATTCTCGAGTTTGCAAAACGGAGAAAGATATCTTTTGAATGGAAATTTGAATATATACTGATAAATTACTATTTGGATTGCGTGCTGATTTTTTTTTTATTTGCCGATGACAAAAAAGCGCCCTAATAGGTTGGACGGTACGAAGTGTGCAGCGCTGCCGGGTCAACTTCATGACTACGTTACACAGTTAGCGATGCACTACTAACTCGCGACAATCTTTTGTAAAAACCTACCACACATAGCGAAAATTTTACGGAAAATGTCGTGCGTGTATAAGCCTGCTGTTACAGTTTTTGGATTACTTAAAAACCATTCTTCCACTCTGTTTGCAGAAAATCAACACTTTCTTTCGATATTGTTCAAAATCCATAAGTTTTCTGTCCTGTTTGATGAAATTCATCGACAGCTAGTGGGACATTACATCAAGAAAACATGCCCCCATTCGAACTGTATATTTATTTAAGGTATAATAGGAGCTAGTTCCGGTCCGAATTTCAACCACAAATTTGCGAGGTCCGTTCGTCGGTGTTAATTGAAATAAGCTTCAATAAATTGTATATTATTGCATTTCTATTTGATGTACCTTAATTGCATTTGTAAAATGATCAATTGCTGGATATTAAACCCCTATTCCCTAAACAGTATAAAAATAAACATTTATTTTAAAATATGACAATTTTTTTCAAACATTTTTTTATTTTTATTGTATGATTATTCTTGTAGAAAAAATAAGAAGAAAAAAATACGTGTTCATTCATATGATAGAAGACAATTATAGCAAAACTACATTGATATCATATTCTGTTTAGAAGAAGTTAACTAATTCAAAATCGTTCCTCAAGTGTGCTCAATTAATCAATTCAAATTCAAATCATTCCTCAAATCAAATTCAATAGTGTAGTGTCATACATCTTCTTCCATGACACTTTATGTTCTGCGGTTCTTTAAAGAAGAAAAAATTATATTTTCTATATAGGCTCTGTTGATATTTCTTTTTAAAACATTAAACACGATTTCTTATTATATACCCTAATAATCAATTAGCCAAAGTTACATTCTGATTCCAATATTCTAAAAGAAAATGTATAAAAGTAATTGAAAAGAGTAGACTGTAGTTTTACCATATTGTTGTTTTTTACATTTTTTCTGCATATTTTTGATTTTGTTGTTTTCATTAGTTTCCTCAATTGTTAATTTGTTCTTGTGTTTGTTGTTGTTGCTGGTTTGTGTGGTAGGCCTATGCTAACTGTATCCTATTACACACTTTGTTGCTGTTGTTGTAAACTAGGCTAGGCCTTGCAGTTGTTGTAAGCTAGGCTTTGGTATTGTTGTGTTAGGCTTTGTTATTTTTTGAATTTAAGTGCATGGGCTTATGTGTTAAGTGTAGGCTAGCACATTGTGTGTTGAAGCTAAGGTGTTTCTTTAGGTAATGTTGGGCCTATTGTTCCTCTTTTAGTTGCTGCTTTTGGGTTTTCTGCTTCTGTTAATTATATTGTATGGTCATGGAGAGTTTGATTTACTGTGATAGCTGTAATATGTGGATTGATTTCCAGGAGTCCGGTGTGACATGTAGTTTTGATGAAGCTTCAGTTGATAGTTTTGTATTTGTCTGTTCAAGGTTAAAGGCTTTGGAGTTGCCGACTTTCTGGTTGTAGTTGTATCGTTGAAAAGGTTGATGCCAGAGTGCAGACTGAATTTGTGGCTGAGATGTGGGTAGTCACACATGTGATGTTGGTAGTTCTTTGGTTGAGGAATTTAATAAGAGTAGATAGTCTTGGATCAGATTCTGTTGACAGGCCTGATGTAGGCTTGTATGTAGTTAATGATTGTACAGGTATCCTTGGTCGTGAGGTTGTTGATTCGTCTGGTACGTTGTCTGTGGATTCTGTTAGGGATGAGGTGTTATGGATAGGGGATTCACTTGTTAGGTATGTTGACACAGAGTTTTGTGAGTAAATCGTGGTAGAAGGATTAGGGTGTGTCTTCCAGGGGCTAGAGTTGATGATGTTAGTTCTCGTGCTGAGACTTTATGTAAGGGGGAAGATACCGTCGTAGTTTCAATTGGTACAAATAATATTTTAAGGAGAAATGTTCATTCTGTTAGCCGTAGTTTCATGGATTTGCTATTCAAGTAGAAGGACTCAGGTTGTAGGGTTGTAGTTGTTGGTCTGTTGCCGCTCTTGGTAGTTCCTTCATGATAGATAAGATGTTGTTGATCAATAGGTTGGCTAGAGAGGATTTGTCGTCTGTTTGAGTTCGGTTTTGTAAATTTCTGGCATAAGTTTGAATCTCAGGTTGATTGGTTCATGGAGGATGGTTTGAATTTAACTAGGAAAGGTGCTCGTGTTCTTGCTAGGGGTTTCAATAGGGCAATTAAGGATCTGAGTCTTAAACTAGTCACGGGGATGAGAGTTTAAACCCACCTGTCAGGCATGTTTCTGGGGATAGGGATTGTTCTAGTGGTAGATTTAGGGTTATGTTTTCAAATGTTCGTTGCATTTTGAATAAGCGTAATGAGCTCAGTTTGGCTAAAGTTTCAATTAGTAGACGTGATATAATTGGTATTTCTGAGAGTTGGATTTATAGTGAAATTGGTGATTCAGAGGTACATATTGCAGGTTACACTGTTTTCAGGCAAGACAGATTAGATACTCTCAATGGTAGAGGAGGTGGTGTTTTATTGTTTGTAAGAGATAGTTTTAATTATATAGATATGACTGCTCAGTTTTCTTTTGGTTTTTCAAATTGCCTGTGGTGTGAACTTATTGTTGATGGTGATGCTGGTAGTTCAGTGGTTGTTGGTGTTGTGTATAGATCACCAAATTCTAGTCCTGAGAACAATCAGAAATTGCTTGACTGCTTCAGGAAAGTTGCTTCTAGGAGGGTTATTATTTTTGGGGACTTTAATTATCCAGACATTGATTGGAATCTTTGTACTAGTGGTCCACATGGTAAAGATTTTCTGGAAGCTGTATCTGACTGCTTTTTCACCCACCATGTGTTGTTTCCCACGCGTGGTAGTAATTGTTTTGATTTGATTTTCAGTAGTGAAGATAGTATGGTTAGAAAAGTGCTAAGTAGCGGAAAGTAGGGTGTAGTGATCATGACCTCATTAGTTTTGATCTGTATTGTTTCACAAAGGCGTATCCAGCTAATAAACTGGTTTTAGATTCTAAGAATGCTGACATTGCTGTACTTCATGATAATTTGTCATTCGATTGGACTTCTTTGCTCCGTAACTTAGATTTTTTTAAAGCATGGGATGTTTTCCGAACTATAGTTTTGGAGGATGTTAAATAAGTTTGTCCCATTAAAGAAAGTCTGTAGGCGTAATCGGCTAGTGTGGATGTCGGAAAAAGAAGAAGTTGTGGTGTTGTTATAAACACAGTGGGTGTCCTGTGGAGCTTGCTAGGTATAAGGATCATACAAAATTCACAAAGGGTTTGATAAGAGATACTAAAGTGCTTTTGAAAAACGTTTGTCCAAAGAAGCTAAGATTAATCCTTGTATCATTCTTATGTTCGCTCAAAGCAAAAAAATCAAGGAGGTTGTTGGTCCTCTTCAGGGTAATGATGGTGTTACTATCAATAGTGGTAAGAATATGGCTGAGATTTTGAATGACTACCTCATGTCTGATTTTGCTAAGAAGTCCCCTGCTGATGATGTTGTGGATTATCTTAGTGTGCACTCTCCAGTATCCATTAAGAATGTTGACTTTTCAGTTGATGTTGTGTCTAAGAAATTGAAGGGTTTGAACCTAAACAAAGCACCCGGTCCAGATGGTATATCTCCTGCTGTCTTACGTAAGTAATCTGATGTTCTTTCTGTTCCCCTGAGTATTATCTTTTCAAAGTGCTTTGATGTTGGTGTTTCAACTATTGGTTGGAGAATTGCTAATGGCACTCCTATTTTTAAAAAGGGTGACCACAGTTTGCCTTGTAACTATAGGCCAGTGAGTCTTACTAGTGGTGTATGCAATGTCATGGAGACCATTGTTAAAGATGTTGTACTAGATCATTTACTGGTCAATGGTTTGTTGAATTTGTCCCAGCATGGGATTTTACCCAAAAGGGTCTTGTGTTTCTAATTTATTGGAGTTTCTTGATGATATTACTAAACTACTTGATTCTGGTCATAATGTGGATGTAATCTATTAAGACTTCCAAAAAACATTTGCTAAGGTTCCTTTGGGCAGGCTCATGATGAAAACAAGAGCACTTGGTGTGGAGGGAAGTTTGCCAGTTGGATATGTTCTTGGTTAGTTGACAGGTCACAAAGAGTTGTTGTTAATGGTGAAGTATCTCCATGGAAGAAGGTTACAAGTGGTGTTCCTCAGGGTTCTGTATTGGGTCCGCTTCTTTTTTTAATCTTCAATAATGATATTGATGTTTCCCTTAGCTCCAGGATTTGTAAATTTGTTGATGACACTAAGCTGTACAGGATTGTTGATGATGCTAGGGATTCTTCACTTTTGCAAACTGATCTGGATAAGTTAGTTTCTTGGTTCCAAACATAGCAGATGTCATTCAATGTTGATAAATGCAAAGTTATTCATTTTGGTTAGAACAATTTGGCTTTTGATTACTGCATGAATGGTTCAAATCTTGGTTGTGTTGATCAAGAAAGGGATCTAGGTGTTGTCATTACTCGCAATCTGAAGCCTTCTAAACAGTGTGCTTTGTCAGCTGCTAATACAAATAGGATGCTTTGTTTGATTCGAAGATTTTGTTTGTTTTCTTGCTAAAGAGGATGTTCTTAATTTGTATAAGCAGTTAATCAGGTCCTCACATTGAGTATGCTATTCAGGCTCGGAGTCCCTTTTATGAGAAGGATTAGTTCATTTTAAAGCAGATTAAGCGAAGAGCTACTAGACTTATTCCCGAAGTAAGGAATCTCTCTTATGAATATAGGTTGCGAATTCTTGGTTTGACCACGCTTGAGTTGAGAAGAGTGCGTGACGATATGATTCAGGTTTTTAGGTTCCTATCTGGTAGTGATGCTTTAACTCACTGTTATTTCTTGCATATTTTAGCTAATCATCATGTGACACGTGGTAACGGTTAGAAGTTGACCGAATAGTTCTCACGGATAGATGTTCATCATTTTTGCTTTTCGCAAAGAGTTGTTAATGAGTGGAATGGTTTGCCTGAGTGGGCAGTTAGCTCCAATTCTGTTCACAATTTAAAGATTAACATTGATAAGTTCTTTACTAATTCTGGGTGTCTTTGATTTTTGGATTTTTGTGGTGTGGTGGTGGTGTTAGTTTGGGTTTTTTATGGGATGACTAACTCTTTTTAGCCCGTAATCTTGTTATCTTATCTTAGGTTATTATCAGAGAAACAAAAGTCTTGGGTGGCAGCTTTTTGGAGAAACATAAGAAATGAGGAGATCATATACTTCTAATTAATTTAAACCACTCCACCAATCAATTTTGATATCGATGTACTTTCTTCTACCTCGTTTAATGCCCTTTGCATTTTGGAAATTGTTTAGCATTACCTAATAACTATTCCTTCCACCTGTCCACAAAAGTTGTAAAAAATACCACTATACCAACAGAAAAAATACCGCTATACCAAGAGAGCCGAACGAGTGTATACAATGAGGGCAAAGGGCATATAAGTCAGCTAAGTGATACATTCACTTATACAAGTGGTACCGTGCATTGCATTGTTGAATCAGATATTTAACGTTACAACTGTCATATTCCCGTAGGTTGAATTGGGAACGTGAAAAAAGGTCAAGCTATTTGACTTGCTCTCATTCAAACTGCAATGAGCTCGAAACTGGTTAAACAGAAAGGAAAAAAAATGCTGTCATCAATTTTAGCGGGTATTTCCCAACTTATTTCTTCCAAAATTTAAATAAAAAAGTAAAAAGTCATCATAACTAAAATTACGCGTAAGATAGACACGAGTGGCTACCCCTTACCTCCGTAAATGTAGGGCACTTCTTGCCCTTAGATGGAGGGCTCTGCCTGTCCCCGTGGGATGAAGGGCATACGGAGATCGCAACCATCAACCATGAGGCGTCCTTGGGTGTCACAACTTGAGATAGAAATTCACACTTAAGGCCCCCAATAATTTCAATGGGGAGGTGGAGGGGGGGACAGGACCCCCGATGATCATTTGTAATTGTCATATTTTTGGTATATTTTCATTCACCCCGAGATTTAATTCATAATGTTCTCTTTATATGATAGCCTATCATGCAGTCCACAATTACAATTTACAATTATACAAAACAAAAACTCCGAAGTTTTTGTGTAACACATTTTCTGTAATGGATCCCCTGACTAGAATGAAAAATGTCCAGTCATATGGTCATAATTACTTGTATTACGTCTGATCAATAACAACTCGCCTCCCTGGCCTTATTCTAACACATTATAAGCAGGCTTTATTAGATGTTGGCACTATTGACGGGTGAAAACACGATATTAATGACCAAGTGAAGGGAGCATTGGAAGCTTACTAACATTTTTTTTTTTTTTTGACTAGACATATTTTTCAAAGAGTGACCATAGACCCTATATCTAAGAACAGAAACGTGAACAATAAAACATTATATTTCCACATTAGGCGTTTTCATGATTTTTTGTTTTTGTAAATTGTGTATTATAGTTCTCTTTGACATGAATTTTGACTTATTGTATACTATACCTTCTTCCTATGCGTTGTGACGTACTTTTTTTCTCCCTTCAAATGTCAATTTTACGCTTTCACGCTTTCAGCTACGCTAACTTAAAACGCGAAGGGCAAGTTTTTTATATTAGCCTTATATTGTCACAGACTTTCCGTATGGAACGCCATTTTATCATTTAAATTGGATATTTAGAATTGAGTTTTTGATATCCAAAAAAAACAATTTTTGATATCTTAAAGATTAAATATTAGATATCTTGAATTAAATTTAGGATATCTGAAATTAAAGTTAGGATATCCAAAATTGAATTTCAGATATCAAAAATTGAATTCTGGATATCAAAAATTCATTTTTGATATCAAGAATTGAATTTTGATATACAAATTCAATTACAGATATCGAATATAATTCTTCGTTCAAAATAAGTTCTTGATATCAAAAATTCAATTTCAGATATCCAGAATAGAATTTTAGATATCTGAAATTAAATTTGAAAATTTGAATTTTTGAAATCCAGAATTTAATTTCAGATCTATGATTCCAGATTAAATAATTAAACGGCGTTTATGTTAATTATTACACCTCCGCTACAGGTCATATGGTAATTATCAAAGTAATGAATTTTGGATATCCAAACTTGAACTTCAGATATCAAAAATTGATTTGTTGATATCTAAAATTTTAATTCAAATATCCAAATTTCTCTTCTGGATATCTGTAATTGAATTTCAGATATCTAGAATTTCATTTTTGATATCAAAAATCCTTATTAAAATTTTCAATTTTGGATATCCAGAATACAATTCTTGATATCAACAATTGTATTTTTTATATCAAAATTTGTATTTGGATATCACAATTGTTTTAAGATATTCTGTATTTCCAGATTAAATGATAAAATGGCGTTCCATATGTCTGCTCTTATAATATATGAATGTATCTCGAAAAACTAGCCTTCTTTTCTTTACATTCAGTCGAGTTTTATTATTGTTTAAAAAACATCAATTAATTTGCATTCTTTTTGGTGTGATGAAATGAAAAAATGTTTTCACCTGTTACTTTTTTCGATAAGACAGTACTGTTCCTTAGTTTTTGGTTGCATAATGCATGGTACGTCACTTCCAGAAAACCGTCGGCACGCGCTCGTCGTATAAATTGCGGGAAATTTCCCGAAAATGAAGGAAATTTCCCGGAAATATAAGAAGATTTACCAAAGAAAAAGATGTGCAGGGAAGATAAATTGATCAGATCTTCATTATTAGGGCCAAAATGTATATTTGGTGGGCCTTGCTTAACTTAATTGTGTCAAATCTTAGTATGCTAGGGCGAAGCCCTGGTATGGAACCAGGGAGGGGGGGCGAAGCCCCGAAACCCCTACTTTCTTGTGATTTTATAGCAGAAAACGTTTTGAGTAAAGGCGCAGAGGGCGAAGCCCCCGGAAGCCCTATTTTGATAGCAGAATTTTGTTTTAAATTGTGTCAAATCTAGTGAAAATTGCCTAAAATCGTCTTAATTCCACACTAAACTGCTAAATTTAGTTAAACAGTTAAAACGAATATGGAACGAATGTTCAAATGTCGGATCCTGTGTCTTTAGTTGTGGTCCAATGAGATGACTTTAAATGCTTTGGATGTAAGAATAAAGCCTTGAGAGAAAACATTTCCAACATTTGTTTTGTAAATGATGGAAATTGCAGAATATGAGAAAAAAAGTATATACAAATATATTCTTTTGATGATTTTTGCGCCCCCTGTGAGCAGTCAGTGCCCTCTCAGAAACCTTCACTGGGGAAAGTTTCCCCCTACCACTACGCCACTGCTTCAAGATGGTAATCATGACCAATATAGTCAGATAGTTGGGTAGTTGGAATAAATGTCTGCACCCTTCGTTCGTTCAATGTTTTATGAAGGTTTTCTTTAAATCATAAAACATTCAATTGGTGGATGAGGGTGGAGGTAATTTCGTGCTTAGTGAGCCGCAACTGATTGCATGTTTGGCATGGTCGATATGAGATGTACTTGGTGTGAACCAAATATATCATAATAGTTTTTTTGATATGTCAAAGGACATTATCTCCTCTAGATAGCCTAGTGACTTGGAAAACGTCCCATTGTGCCCCTAGTTCTGTGGCCTCTGTAATCTAACCAGGTATTTGGTATTTAGAAATAAACACCCTGATAAATAAGTCCCTGATCTAAATAAGATACCAAAAGTCTCGTAAGGGGTAGAAAAAGACCACCTAAAATTGCTGCAACCCCGCGGACTAACATATTCAATCATTATTCGTCAGATTGGTGTGTCAAATCAAGAGGTCACGAGCGATGAAGGTGTCGTGAAGTGCAGCTTTAGCAGACGACAAAAAACTGGCCCGGATGGAGATGCCAGCTTATTTGACCTTTCAGACGACAATGTTTACTTCAGCTTAGTGGTGGTTGGAAGTTCTTTGAACGACGATGGTAGGTGATGTAACAATGCACTTTTAGACTCCCATTTCCAAAAAATGAGTTATTTATTATTGAAAGGATTAAAGCCTCGCTATATTGTTCTTTAGTTTTGAAAATCAAAATCAATGATCAAAATCAATCAGTTCCAAATCGTCTAGCTAGAAATTTTGAGTGTAAGTAATTAAGAAAATGTTGCAATTTGTGCTGGTGTTTATGGATGACTTTCTTCCTTGGACCATTGAACATCTACATCAAATACATCAGTAGCGTAGAAAGATATTTGACATGGGGTTGATTTTTGTCCAACAAAATGTATACTTATCACGGTAAAACTATTTGTAAGGGGGAACGTAAAATTATTAAATTTTGTTAAAATTTCCTGAAAATTGAAGCAATTATCACGAAAATGAAAAAAATTAACAAAAATTAAGGAAATTTTATAAAATTTGAAGGAAATTTCCCGAAATTGAAAATAAATTCCCGAAAATGAAGAAAACTTTTTGAAAATTCTGAAGAAAATTTCTCAAAAATTGAAGATTTTTGGAAGAAAAGATGCCATGAATTCGTTAGATCGGGGGAGGAGAGGGGCAAAATGGTTGGCCTACCTGGAGGGCCTTGGCCCTCCTGTCCCCCCCCCCCCTCGTGAACCTTTGCACCACAGTGACTGCACATTTATCAACTTCCTTGGTAAATCAATAGGCTTATGATAATGATTTAAAGGTTTATGCATGTGGTTTAATTAGTTTATGACGTATATAAGATTCTTAAATTCTGCGCAGAACATTCTAAAAAGAGGTTGTTTAATGTTTTTTTTTTTTTTTTTGCTTTTGATGGTGGTGGTTTGAGTGAATTTGATTTACTTTCCTAAGCATCAGAGCATGGAACTTTACAAGAGTGATCATTAACGATATCATGGTTTTATCGTCTAGTGACACATAGGCCTATAACAAATGTGAAAAAAGTATCATTTTCTGAGTATAAAAGTTTTTAAATGATCAAAGTTCCAATATTTGATATACTGATATATGCGAAGTCCAGTATGGAAGAAGGATAATTGCATGAGATTTGGCAAGGATCTTAGTGCGAAGTCCAGTATGAAAGAAGGATAATTGCATGAGATTTGGCAAGGATCTTAGTGCGAAGTCCAGTATGAAAGAAGGATAATTGCATGAGATTTGGCCAAGATCTAAGTGCAATTCTACCAATTTAGTTTTAAGAACTGCCGTTGAAAACTTCTCGAACATTAGCCATATGCTGACATGTTCTTTCAGTCTTTGGGCTGTTGAAAACTTTTGTCAGTCGTATTCCTTTAAACAATTAATTGCTAAATATGTAAATGAAGAAGTGACAGAGGATGATTAACAAGATTAAAAAAAGATAAGAAAAAACTATTTGTATCTATCACATGATTGCATAAGATTGTAAAGATAACATGGTCAATTTGTAACCTGCCTTTGACGTTGGCGGGATTTTTGTTTTGTTGTCTTCCATTGGTTGTCTGTAATGAATTTTACAGTCTGGTAGTATCCTTAAATACTTCGTTTGATAAATATGTATGCAATTAGCACTTGATTGAATGATTTTTAAAATCTCAGGATCATATAATAGTGAATTTTCTTTAAAATCTCCAAGTAAATGATGTGTGTCCTCTGACAGGTAATATTACGTTCCATGACGTCACTAGCATAGGAAGTGGGGAGGCGGTGTCATTTAGCAAAGTTGAAAGCGTTAATGTGGACCAAACAGCGCTTAGAATGAAGAAAGCACACGGTAAGCAGTGTATGGTATTAACATTTTCTTGAACAACTCTTGCACCATAAATAAAGATGTTTATGTATGTGTATCTGTGTTGTATTCCGTGGCGGGGCGTAAGATATGTTGAACATATTCAGTCGTTGGGGACGAAATTGGTGTCCATGGGACGGAATTTCCATCTCTGATACAAAGAAACATTAAATGCAAAGAGCACTCGCAAAATTTGAAAACGTCTAGCTAAGCCAAATACAGAAACGCCGTGGAGAACGAATTCATTTTGAGTAGCAACCCTCCCCCCCCCCTTTTTTTAATTTTTTTTATCCTGATAAGTACGTCAGAATTTTACGTCAGATTTTATTTTGCTAATGTCAAATATTTTTTCTTCAAATTTCTTCATATCCTATTGTTGCAAGTCACAAACTTTTATATTATTTCAATAAATGTACAAAGAATTTTGACAATGTGGTATATGACAAGTGTGACGATGGCCAATAAAAGTGAAAGTATTATTCTTGGGCGCAAAGAATAACCGAAACCTGCTGTCCCAGACAAGGCCTCTGAATAAGATAATGCTAAACTGCTAAATGTTTTGACCTATGTGCTCTTAACGGCACATTGAGCAGTGTGACGAGTGCATGCTTTGATAGGTAACGGGTACAACCTAAAATACAATTTTTAGTGTTAATAACAAGACAGCATTTCTTGCTTCTAGTTTACTCACTCCATTACAGAATGTTGAAATGGACATGCAAATGCACCTCATTAACGCTTTGTAGGCGAAAGAAAACAAAGTCATGGTTAGCCAATGATTATAAAGATATCAAGCCTCAATGATTCAGTTAGGCTCAATGATTAAAGTATAGGCTCAATGATTGAAGTAGGCTCAATAATTGAGGTATAGGCTCAATAAATGAGGTAGGCTAACTGATCGAGGTAGGCTCAATATGCTTAAAGATTGAGATAGGCTCAATAGGCTCAATGATTGAGATAGGCTCAATAGGCTAAATGATTGAAGAAGGCTCAATAGCCTCAATGATTGACCTAGGCTGAATGATTGAGGAAGGTTTGATAAGCTCAATGATTAAGGTAGGCTCAATAGGCTCAATGACTGAGGAAGGCTCAATAGGTTCAAGGATTAAAGTAGGCTCAATGATTAAGGCAGGCTCAATAGGCTCAATGATTGAGGAAGACTTAATGATTGAGGTAGGTTTGATGATTGAGGTAGGATCAATAAATGAGGAAGGCCCAATGACTGAGGTATCTATAGGCGCAATGTTGAGGAATGCTCAATAGGCTCAATGATTGAGGTAGAATTATTGTATTTTGTCTTTTTTGTTGCCAGGGATGATGATGGTGATCGCATGGGTGGCATTTGCAGCCATTGGTATCACTTTCGCTCGGTTTTTCAAGCCACAATGGTCAGAGGCTACACTGTGTGGCACCAAAGTCTGGTTTGCAGTGAGTACATTTTGAAACTCCGTCTGATGAACCAGTGAACAGAACTATAGGATTTCAAAATGTAAAATATCAGAGTATGGCATGCTAAGTTACCCAAAATAAAAGACGACCGTAAGATGAATACATCTAGGTGTGTCTCTCCTACCTGGAATCCCCTTAAAAAAATTCATATAACAAAGACTAAACTATAGGACTAGTTCAGTGGTCAAGCAAGTCCATCTTATACGGGAGAGGACTTCCAAAGAACAAAATATTGTTATGAAAGCACTCAAATATCTTATTCCGTTAAGGAGATATTTAAGTTTTAATTCCTGTTGTAATTGGTGTAGAAGCGACTGAAATCAGACTAGCTTTTTGTCAGATCCTCCCATTTCTAAAAAGCTTTATGATTTCTATTATATTTTTGGCCATATTTCATGAAAATTCACTAAACAGAATCTAGTTAGGTAATTACAATTTACCATCTGAAGAAAGTTCGAAGAGAAAAGGTAAATTAGGTTTTAAATTATTTTTTTCTAAAACTGCATGAACAGTTGATATAATATGAGGATAAGGGCAGCAACTTTGTGCAGTAGACTTTCCACACCAGTCGAAAGCGGCGGGATCAACTATTAAAGATTTTTAACCCCTTATGGGACAAAAATCAGCATTTGGCGGAGGCCCTTTTGGAATGCCACCCTGACCATTCGGAATCGAGACCGCCCAGCCATATGGTGGCCACAAAGTACATGTTTATTCAAACTTTCAATGTTGTCGATGGTATCAAGTGGCAAATCAGTGGCGTAACTAGGCCGGTGCGGCTGCACACCGGGCCAGGTGCCGAGTAACATAACAAATATATATATATAATAAAAAAAACTATAGTCTGAAGCAGGCCTATAATATAAAAGGCTAAGACAGTAACCAAACAGGGCCAGTGACTCTTTAGGGTCCATTTTAGATCGGCCGTTTATTTCTGTCCCTTGCTATCATGAAGGGGCCCCTTTAGGCATATGTCGAGCCCACCAAAGATATAAGTATATTGAGCCTTTTTTTCTCTTATAATGATAGGCCCTTCAATTATCAGTCGGACCCATTAAAAACTATAAGATAGATGGTCCCGAAAATAAAAAATAAATCAATTAAAGTGAAAATATAGATGAGCCCGTCATGATAGCAAGGAACATAAGTCGGGCCCACCACAAAAAGATAGATTTAATAGTTGATATTAAACGGAGAAAAATGTGAATGGAATCTTGTTGGGCCCTCTCTATTCTTTATCTTGACAACGAATTTGACCGTTTCAATAAGGGCCGGCCCACCAAAATAGGAATCTAAACAAATTCTCATTCTCAGCCATCAGGAAAACCTGTGAGTGTCATTTTCAGGCATCCAGGGTTTCAAATATCGAAAATTGCGGACTTATCCTTGGGGGGAGGGGGCATTTGATAGGCTGCACCGGGGCCAGATGCCTATTTCTACGCCACTGTGGCAAATGTCACACACTCATAGCTAAACATACTGAACATAGCTGTAGAATACAAATTCAATCTGGCATTACTGGTGTTAAGCGTGTTAGATATAAGGCAAAATGTATGTATCAGACACAGATGGTTTTGCAGGTGTAATTAAGCCCTTTGTTGTATATTGCTCTCTTCATCAGGTTCACCGAGCGTACATGAGCTGCGTGCTGATGCTTGTGTCTGCAGCTTTTATTATTATATTTGTGGAGAAGAAAAACTTCGTTCGCCAAGAAGAGGTAGGTTAAGGGGCGGACATAGAGTTAGGTTCAGGGGCGGACATAGAGTTAGGTTCAGGGGCGGACTAGAGGTAGGTTCAGGGGCGGACTAGAGATACGTTCAGGGGCGGACTAGAGGTAGGTTGAGGGGCGGACTAGAGGTAGGTTGAGGGCGGACTAGAGGTAGGTTCAGGGGCGGACTAGAGGTAGGTTAAGGGGCGGACATAGAGTTAGGTTCAGGGGCGGACTAGAGTTAGGTTCAGAGCGGACTAGAGTTAGGTTCAGGGGCGGACTAGAGGTAGGTTCAGGGCGGACTAGAGGTAGGTTGAGGGGCGGACTAGAGATACCTTCAGGGGCGGACTAGAGGTAGGTTCAGTGGCGGACTAGAGGGGGTCTGTGGATTGGACCTCCCCCTCCGAAAAAGTTCCAACATTTTTCATTATTCCAAATGCCATGGTGCTGTCATTTATTAATGGTAAACTATGGTGTAAATCATTCGCGCCGGTGTAACGGGAGATTTTGATTCCCATGAGAAGATGTCCGTCTGACATAATCTCCCAGAATATTCTGTCCCCCTGGAGGTTTTGTCTCCCTTTTACAGGGCTAGATGACCGCCATGGGAATTTGTCCCAAGGTTTATAATGATAATTTGAGAAGCTTAATATGTTCAACAGTGTATTTTTACCGTCCGTAGTGAGTGCCAAACTGACAAAGGGACAAATGCTATACGCTTTAGTTTTTGGAAACACATTTGACTCAAGTAAATTGTTGTATAATATAGTTTTGCCAAATTTTTATTTCAAATTTAGTCATTGAGTTCTATTATAGTGGGTAAGTCCGATAGAAGAAATTTGGACTATTTCGTCGCGCAAAAACTTGGAATTGAAAAAAAGTGGCAGGATAATTAATAGCATATGGTTATACCAAAGCTGTGTAGAAGCTCTTTGGTTATACCTTTATGTTTTGGTTTCTTCGCAAAAAGACAGCAATTAGAGGCGGCGGAAGATGTTGAAATCTGCGGGAGGGGGGGAGGAAGGGGGGGGGCAGGAACTGAGGGGCACTTTCCAACTGTCGTATTTTAAAAGCATGTAGCATAGCATTAACATAAGCTAATTTAGGGTGAACCCCACCCCCTCCCCCACCGGAATATTTCTAAACTTTTATCAGTCCATAAATTAATGGTGACTCATTTTTATTTTTTTTTAATGTTTTTTTACAGCTTTAAAAATTCAAGATAATTTTTGGTCCAAAATTCGGTAAAATGAATCGGAATATATTTAATGCCTAAAATAATGTGAAAACCAAATGAGGAATTCTTAGATAATTATTCAGGAGGCCATAATTTTATTGCTGAGAATAATTTTAAAAACAATTTGATTTAATAAAATCAAAATCAGTATATCAGTATAAGTTAGACCAGATGGCCCAAATTCACACCCAGTTTTCATTGAGTCATTGACAGAACCCAAATTATTAAGGCGTTCCACGAGTGAAATTTGTGTTATTTTGCTTGATATTTGTGTTACTTTCTTCAATCTGTCAATAAACTGATAAAAACATCATTTATAATAAGGGGACTGAAGTATATTTTGATATTTTAAATAACACTATTTTATCTCTGTAAAGGGGCACCTTTTATTTTTTGCAAAGAAGATGGGAGAGGGTATGTCAGTTTATGTCATGACAATGGCCCAGGTCCAAACAGTAAGTTCTGCCCACCATAGCCAATTTCAAAGGCCTCTTCAATTAAATTTTGGGGTGGCTCGTACACTATATAAAGGCCTTATTTTAAAATGTTTTCACAGATTACAAGCTTTGAAAACAAAGGTTGGCAAAGTAAAGGCCTTCTAAATATGAAAAAGTACAATAGGTAGGGTTGTTGGGCCCCAACTTTGTCTTATAGGGAAATTTAGAATAGTGTATGCGTGCGAAGTGCGTGAAATTTGACAATTTTAGGGCGATATTTGTGTTACTTTCTTTAATGAAAGATCACTCGGATATATAGTCTTTGAAGAAAAAGTGTGTCCATGTTTAAAAGGGCAGGTTTATTATTAAATAGGGCACTTTTTCCTCTTTGAAAGGGCACTTTTTCTCTCTAAAAAAGGGCACGTTTGAGAAAACGTGCCCCTGTGCTTCGCCGATTCCGCCGCCTATAACAGCGACGGTCAAATTGTAGCCTACCTGAGAGATTTATGTCAGTGGAGAAAAAAAGTTGAAGGAGTCTAACAGAGTGTAGCAGGTAGAAATAGGGTGGAGAGGGTTTGGGTAAGATGACTTAGGTGTAGTTGTATCAGCAGGAATATATAGCTTAGGACTGTAGGAAGGAGATTACTTTTCTGGGGAGTTCTTGCGGAAAAGTTCGGCAATGTAATTGAAGGGATTGGGAAACTCTGGAGTGGGCGAAGAGTGGACAGTCAATGAAGATGTGTTTCACAGTTGTGGGCTTCTGATAATCAATTGAAGACACTTGGGAGGAGTATTTTCAGAGGTAAGGATGAGTGAGCGGGTGGCGTACTCAGGAGCGGGTGATGTATACAAACATGGTCTTTACGGGAGAGGTTGTGGGGATGACAGGAATGGAAAGCTAGATGTACGCCAGGTTGGATGTTGTAGAGTTTGCTATCCGTGTGGGTGTTCCAATTTGATTGTCAGCTGTGACGAACATGTGAAAACAATAAGCAGTTTGATATCGTCAAGTGTTTTAGGAAAGAGTTAGCGGGAGGTTGAGAGCTGATTTAAGCAGCCGAGTTTGATTTGTTTTGATTTGTCATTTTAGTTATGTGCTACGTGTAAGATGGCTTTGGCTTCGGCTGAAGGTGGCACGGAGCTATTTATTGCGTTATTGAAACTTATCAAGTAGGAGGTCCTTTTTGTACCAATTGCGGAAGAATTGAGTTCCCCATAAACCTAACATTTTTGCACGAATTTTCTCAAGTTTAGAGGAAATTTCTCCACTGCCTGTTTAGAACTGGTGGCACAAATGCTTATCCGAGTAGATTATAACGTTATGATTTCAAAATCGTCTTCCTTTTTACAATTACATTTTGGAAATTTGTGTTGATTTTTAAAAGTCAGAGCTTTTGGGGGATACACCCAGTTGTCCCAATGCCTCGACCCTGAACCCACCAGGAACCCTTAAGCAGGCCCACGATGCTCATCAAACATGGTGAAAAATGAATCATTTACAATATACACCGTCTGGTATCAATAGCTTGAAGGTTGCCAGAGTATTGACAAATGAAAATCATTTGTAATCCCGTCATCAAGGAATTTCCTGGTATTTTGCTTTTAGCCTAATGATACATCCAAAAACATTTTCAGAGACATTAGAAGAAGTCAGAACACAAACTATTTCACATGTATTAGCATTCAGATTCCTGAAATTCTTTATGTATTCTATCATATTTTGTCCTGCGATTTTGTGACTTAAAAACCATCGGATATGTCAGGAAAGGTAGTAAAACAGAATCTAGGAAAGGCTTTTATAATTTACCACCTGTAAAACAATTCAAACAGACTGTACAAAAAGTTAAACCAGAGTCCTTAAAATACATTAACAATTGTTTAGAAAATGAGGGTGAGGAAACCAACCTTCTAAAGTAGACTTACTACACCAGCCATTTCTATACAGATAAGAACAACTTTAAACTTGAATATTTTCTTAATGGAATGAGCTTTAAGTAATTTCTTCACCATTTTGTTTCTATTAAAGTCCTCTCTCATATAAGAGTAACTTTCTTGACCACTGAACTAATCCTTTAACTTATATTTAATGATTACAAATTGCTTATTATGTCAAAAGAGACAAACTGTGTAAGTTAAAAAATAAATCTGAGAAAGAACTTAAGCAATGAACTTTATAAGCCAAAGGGTAAATTCTGCATTTGTGAATGAAATTTTTCTAATTATTAACATAACACAGATATTTCATGATATTATTAAAATTTGCAGTGGCTGAGTTTGCTTTCAGAAGTCAAATATGAAATAGGTGATTATGTAGTGGCTAAGCCAGTATCTGTCTGACTTGAAACTTCTCTTTAACAAAATACAATCATAAGAACCCTTTACACAATTTATTATGCAACTAACAAATATTTAACAATAATTATAAACTAAGTTTTTAAGTCTTTGACCATAAATTAACATCACACTAAAATGTATGTCATCCAAGCTGAATCTTGCAGGCATGTCGCAAATAAAAGAAAGAATGTGATGATCCTCTATCATCTCTGGAGTCAAAACAATATGAGACAACTTATTTTTAATTTGCAAAATAGGCTGTACTCGCATATTTAATTAACTTGAAAGATTATATGGACAGATGGACAGCTACATAATGTTTCTCTTTTATCTCTTGTTAAGTTCTAGTTGTTGATTGTAGGTTTGGCTAAGTTCCTAAAAAAGATCCTTAAACTCATCAAAATCAACTAATCTCTTTCACACAAGAGGAACTTAAAAAACAAATCAATTACAAAATAAATGACAGAGGTATGTCCAATGTTACCTCTACATTGTCCACATATCTTGAAGTGGATCAGGTTATTGAAGTGGAAATTATCAAACTGTTTCAATCTCCTCAACTTTGCAAAGTGATGAAAATGAAATACCAACATCTTGTGCTCTGTCTTGTGTTCATATGCTTACATAATCTTTTTGTAACACATATTGCTATAAGTATTTTTGTTTTTCACAAAATGGGTTTAGATACTTGTTTTAACAGTTTAACTTAAATATATCCAAAATATCAATGTAACTGACAAAACATAATTTAAAGCTTAAATGCTAGAGGTGTATGCATTTGGGTAGTTATAATATTAAGCATTTTCCAGATCTACAATAACATTCTTATGTGATGGTATTTATGAACAGAATAAACGAAAATACAATATTAAATCGATTCAATGGCTTGTTGATAGTCTCAGCTAATAAGACTAAAAATTGATTAGAAGTTTGAGACGTTTAAGTTAGAAATCAGTGTCGATACCAGAAACACCCATAACAGACCACAAAGCAAGGGTTCACAACAAATATAGGAATCTTATAGAGTACATGAAAATATTTTAAAGAGTCTGAGGGAGAAAATATGATCCATCTTCTAACAAATGGGTAAACAATATAATAATACAACAGTGTAACAAACAAGAAACTGCATCCAACAATAGAGCATGTCTTCTGCTGCTATATTTCTGTTTCAAGTAAATACACAGATACTTTTCAAAATGTTTTGTACCATGTACATTGTGTCATCTACATTGTGACAGTGATGAAGTGTTCTGGTCCTGTTGGCTCCAGATGCTATGATGACAAAACACTTTGCGTGTCTTTCTTCTACAGTACAAAGAGCTTGCTCAGTAGAAGTCGGTTCTTTCAAATCTATTTTTGAAGAAAAATATTTGTCCTTGAGCATGACACTTTATCCCACTTGCTCCAGCTCACTCAGCTGTGAGATGAGTACCAGTTTGGACCACGGAATTACACCTGCAATAGACTCGTGCCCCATCCAGTGGAGTCAAGAACTCTCTTACCTAAGCTTTTTCCCATTTGATGTTAGCTTGGAAATATTCTTTACTATAAAATACAATTAAATTTGCTTAAAATATTTGCCATTGTTCAACTGTAATATAATATAACTTACAATGAGCCAAAAACCAAAATTGATTATTCACTTCATGCTATTCTTTGGCACTGTCATGAAAGGATCTGATGATAGCACAAAGAGATTAAAAACCTGATAAACAGATATACAAGCTTTAATCCAATAAATAGGTGGATACTAACCTTAATAAGCCCAAAATTAACATGTCTTTTTCTGCTGTTTTCTTTGGTACAGCCTACGGCTCTGGTTGAAAAACACCAATGTTTCTGAACAAAAAAAACAAAACAAAAAAAATGAAAATAAAGTTAATCAAAACGTGGTCAATTTCCAACCAGGACACCATGCTCAACTATTTGAAGCCAGCATAGAGAATAGGCTTTAGTAATGTGACTGGTATAGGCAGTTGATTTCAATTTACTTGAGCTATGCAGGGTACACTTGCCTTTACCTGAGCTTTGAAGGGTGCACTTACCTTTACCTGAGCTTTGCAGGGTGCACTTACCTTTACCTAAGCTTTGCAGGGTGCACTTACCTTTACCTGAGCTTTGCAGGGTGCACTTACCTTTACCTAAGCTTTGCAGGGTGCACTTACCTTTACCTGAGCTGTGCAGGGTGCATTTACCTTTACCTGAGCTTTGCAAGGTGCACTTAGTTTTACCTGAGCTTTGCAGGGTGCACTTACCTTTACCTGAGCTTTGCAGGGTGCACTTACCTTTACTTGAGCTTTGCAGAGTGCACTTACTTACCTTTATCTTTTCACCGTGCGCTTTTAAAATTCACCGTGCGGTTTTCGAGAAATTTGAAGAAAAGTGATGAATTCTTGATATGTGTTACTATTAGGCAGTCGCACTTTAACAAGGTTTTCTGAAATTATAAGAAATAACTTAGGGATTTGTGAAAATTATTTAGCAATAACTGCGTGATAGTAACGAAGCTATTGTTTTACTTTCGCGAAATTAAACATGAACAAAGCAAACTTTGTTACAAACCTTCAATGAAACGACTAATAAGCGTCTATGACTGAAACTTCACAATACAAATGACGGCTTCCATATATCACTGTAAGCTCAGTGCGCATGCTTGAGTTTCCCGATCGAGGGACTTAATGAGTCCCCCAATCGACGGTACGAACCGAACTGAACAAGCTGTATCACATTTTACGCCAACCAACAAAGCCGGTCAGATTGCGCTAGGTAAATTGTTTTATCTACGCACTTAAAATTATGCCAACCAAGCTGTGACCAGACCGCATCAACCAAACCATGTTACAATCAAGTCAATTAAATTACCTTTTTCTCCTCTTCAAAATGTTCAGACAGTCAAAATATTACCTGAGAGTAACATTTTGCAAAAAATGTTTGCGTATATGTAATGATTAGATTTCGTTTATGGTGGCCTCCGTGTTTTGTGTTAAGCCACCGGACTACCAAGAGGCAATGTCCTCCAAGCCCACTTTTCAGAAAGATGGGTTTTTACCCCCACTTTTGTGAAATTGCAAATAATAACCAGAACACCCTCCTTGTGATTTTCTTAAATCCGCCCTTGAGGTTAGTTATATTCAAGTTTAACAAAAGCCAAAAATAAAGGCATGGATTAATAACATTACAATTCCTGAATTCGGCAATGACTCTTCCAAGCTATATAGTTTTTTCCATGAGTTTGAAAAACAGGTGGACAACAGTCATAAAACAACGAAACGCAAAACTTGTTTTCTTCAGAAATTTGAAGTATTGGCCGAATTCTTCATAATGTTTAAAAGCATTTGTTGTTAATCATTATGTGTCCAATCCAATTCAACATTGCCGTCGGACGGTATTTCATTCTAGAGGAGAAAGTGTGTGTGTGTGTGAGGGGGAGGGGGGACTAAATTAGCATTCGCTAAATGTTTTTAGCGTGAGCACTATCTGAGGGCAAATCGCGAGATTTCTGGCGAAGCCAAGGAAACTGTTGCATTTTAGAACCCTTTGTGGGTCTAAAATGATATCACTTAAACTCATTTGAAGGGGAATAGTGAGAGAAATAGTTGAGAGGGGGATGAAGAAGCGGAGGAGGCAGAGGCAGCCCTCTCCCAAAAGGGTTTACTTTCCCGATTGCAAGCTTTCTGCCCGGTTAAGGAGGTAAATTTTGACAACATTTCTTAAACGTTAATGAAAATTTCCTGAAAGCTTTCCGAAATTTGTCAAACTTTCCCAATAATTAGAGGAAATTTTCCGAAAATCGAAAAACTGCCCGAAAATGAAGGAAATTTCCCGAAAATGGATAAAAATGTTCGGAATATCAAAGAAAATTACTCGGAAATGAAGAAAAGTTCCTGAAAAAGAGAATGGAGATTTTTTGATAATAGAGACTTCTTTGAACAGCATTGAGCAACTTTATTTCCGCTTATGAGAGGGAATTTTTGAGGGTCTTGCACCCCCGCCCCCACCCTTACCACTCGTCTGAGAGACGATTCTTCATACGTTTATGAAACGAGGTCCTGGGAGATGCAGACCCTCCATTTTAAGAATAGAATGACACATCACTACATCATCAATAATGTAGTGGGTTATGTTTCACTGGAGGGCAAGGGCATTTTGGCACCTTCAAGTTCATATATATATATATATATAAATATATATATATATATATATATATATATATATATATATATATATATATATATATATATATATATATATATATATATATATATATATATATATATATATATATATATATATATATACATATATATATATATATATATATATATATATATATATATATATATATATATATATATATATATATATATATATATATATATATATATATATATATATATATATATATACATATACATATATATATATATTTATAAAGGCCTATATGTAAAGGCCTATATATAAAGGCCTATATATAGGCCTTTTATAGGCCTATATATATGCCTATTTATTTGCAATGACGAGCGGTGAAAATACGGCATCAATTTTCATTAAAGGTCGGCAAATTATCCCCCATCACCCGCTTTCGACAGTTCGATGACAATGCTATTATAGTGGAGTATTTTCGCTGGTGTTCCTAGTTGGTGTTTCTAGTTGGTGTTTCTAGTTGGTGTTCCTAGTTGGTGTTCCTAGTTGGTGTTCCTAGCTGGTGTTCCTAGCTGGTGTTCCTAGTTGGTGATCCTAGCTAATGTTCGTTGGTGTATCCAGTTGGTGTTCTTAGTTGGTTTTTCCAGTAGGTGTTTCTAGTTGGTGTTCCTAGTTGATGTTCCTAGTTTATGTTCCTAGTTTATGTTCCTAGTTGGTGTTCCTAGCTGGTGTTCCTAGTTGGAGTTACTAACTAGCTGGTGTTCGTTGGTGTTCCTAGTTGGTGTTTCTAGTTGGTGTTCCTAGTTGGTGTTCCTAGTTGGTGTTGCTAGTTGGTGTTCCTAGTTGGTGTTGCTAGTTGGTACGCTCGATTTAATTGCGTTGATATTGACTGAGATCAGTACAAGTGAAGTAGCGGATGAAATAAACAAGAAGAGTGTGACCCAAATGATTCGAAACTGCTGTTAGCATTTTGAATGAGGGAGTTGTATGATATGTGTACCGTCGAGTACAGTCTAAATTTAGATTGAATGAATATCCATTTTTTTTTCTTATCCAGGGCACCAAACTATTTTGGCATGCGATAATTGGTACACTGAATATGACGCTCGTTTTACTGAACGTGATCCTGGCCATTTTTAGACCCCATCCGGGAACTTCCAAGTAAGTATTTGTACTTATGGTTACTAATGAGAAAACTGACTAATCTGTCCATATAGGGATTAAAGCCTACCTATCGCGGAGAAATAGCTCCTCTTGAAAACAAATGTGAAATAAATTTGTGTTTTCTGCAGTCCTGTGATATCAACCTTACCAATGGCATGAATCCATTTGAAATAGTTGGGGAATTCTAATCGCCAAAGGCGGCACTTCGAGCGCAAAGCGCTCGATTTGCGGCATGGGAGCCAATGGCCCGACTAAGGGCCCCTGATGGGATCCAGGGACGAAGCCCTGGCAGGTGTAGGCTTTAAGGGGCAAAGCTCTTGTAAAATTGACATTTTGAGGGTAAGAAAATATGCCCCATACACATAGGAAGAGGTGTATTTGTCAAAATTGCATGATGGTAAATATGATCTATAATAATACCAAAAACCAACCGCAATGTGGGAATAGAACTGTTTTCTTGTTAGCATTTCTGTGGATATAGATGTAGGTCTCTGATCTCTTTTTGATGAATATGTGTAGTCAGAATCTATGAAAAATCTTTGATAAATTTTCATTAATTTTCTGAAATGTGAGTAAATTATTGTCAAACTATTAATATCATGAGCCTGTTTCGCGTCCATCTCCACCACTCTCCTCCTCTATCTTACAGTCTTAGTTCCTGTATGGTATTAAATACAATTTTAAAAAAAAAGTGTAAATAGAATACATTGTAGTTATATTTATTTGACATTTTTCAAACATTTCTTTAAGGATTGATATCCATAAGAAAATCTATTTGGACTTAAGATTTGTTCAACAAGTCTGCTCTTTATTGCATGAAAACTAAACCTGACCGCAAGATTAACAGAATGAAGCGAAATAAATATTCAAATCCCTAAACAGTCCAGTCCATTCTCCCGATTGGGAGATCACCTGATTGGAAGATTGAGACATGCGCAGTGATCATAATTTTAATTGTTGCTAATAAGTTCAGCCGTATATATTTTTTTTGCTTGTCAAATTCTGCAATTTTAAAGTTGTGTACTTTGGAAAATGATATTGGAATAAATATTTCTGTAAAATTTGAGCTGTTGCTGGTGATTAAAATCTTAAAATCTGCTCTTTAAAAAATATTGAAATTAATTTTTAATGATTACCTTAAAGTTCCCTGGTGAAAGTCAAATTTGCGCCGGTAAAAATGAAGAAAAAAATTTCATCGTTCTGTTACACCAATAAAATTTCATTATTTCGCATGCATTTTTCCTACCTTTGGCTTAAACCTATTTTACCGTTATGTATTTCTTTTTAGAGAAATTTGAATTTGAAAAGGATGCATTGTGGGTTATAATGACAAGAAATCTCCCGATTGGGAGATCTTCTGATCGGGAGCGTGAACCGGACTGCTAAAGAATTAATTTTCTGAAACATTAATCTTGCATGGCTACCGTATGTAAGATCAGAACTATAGAAATGTTTAAAAAATAAGTTTATTTGCGCTTTTTGGCATTGAAAACATGGCTCAGTAACTATGGGTAAATGAAAATAAAAGGTTTAAGACATTTAATCCCGGCTGAGTAAAAGAACATATTAATTGTTAAATAGCCTACAATTAGCAGATTATAAATTTCCAAAAATGTTCTGACGAATTTCCGTTTGGGATACAAAAGATTTTGACAATTCTACGATGTCTAAACGTCAAGCATTCAAGTCTAAATTTGTGGACGTGGGATACACAAAGATAATTCTATGGGGGAGGGGGACCTCACTGTTCCAAGCCTGTTTCCTATGCTTTTGAATACCACCAGTTAGCGTAATTCATCATTTAATCGTAAAGTACCATCGGCCTAAAAAGTGCGGAGAGGGGGAGAAGGAGAAATGGGGAGATGATAGTATGGATCATTCCTCCTTGTCAAGAAGTGGGAGATATATACCCCCATTTCCCCAGGATTTACGCCCATGAACCTTACAAAACGTTAAAGAATTAGTTCAGTGGCCATGCAAGCAAGAGCAAAAGAAACACTATGGTTAAGAAAGCATTCTAAAATCTTATTCCGTTAAGGAGACATTCAAGTTTGAAGCTCTATCTAATCTGTGCAGAAATGACTGGTGTGTAGTAAGTCTACTATGGAAGGTTGGTACCCACATTCTCACATTCTTAACAATTTTTAATGTATTTTAAAGTAAATCTATTGAACTTTTTTGCTATTTGAATTATTTTCCCTCAAACTTTCTTTTAATGATGCATTATAATTACCATTACAAGTATACTGTTTCACTACTTTTTTAACATATCCAATGGTTTTTAAGCCACAAAATCGCAGGACAACATATGATAGAAAGCACATAGACTTTGAGGAGTCCGAGTTTGTGACGTCACAACTGTCTGATTGCAGTCGTTTCTACTCAAATGATACCAAACTCAAAACTGAAATATCTCCTTAGCGGACAGAGAAAGATGTTTCAATGCTCTTCTCTATTTTCTTTCTATTGAATTCCACTTTCATATAAAATGTACTTCCTTGACTCCTGAACTAATCCTTTAAGTTCCATTGTCCCCCTGCAGGAGGCTGTATTTCAACTGGGCTCATAGGACGATCGGGCTATCTGCTTTTACATCAGCATGTAAGTATGACATCAGTCCTTTTATTATAGCTTGTGATTAATTCACAAACTGTCATGCCGGAATATGAAACATATACTACAGACACTTCCAGGCTTGTGCAGGGACATATCATATGAATCCATTGCTTCGTCCGGAGCATATAAATTCGTCCAAGTTCATGCAGGCACCATAGACTAATTGAGACACAAACACATTCTTTCAGGGACACACAGACTCGTCCCGGTGTAAGAGGACATTTTTCTCCCTAGAAATTCTGTCACCCGGACAGAATATCCTAGGAAATTCGGTCTGCCCGGACAGTGGACAGAATTTCCTGTTTCACTGGTACATACAAGCTTAATTAGGCACGTGATCGTCCTGGTATATACATATCGGCTCGTCTGACTCCTGGTCTGACTTCTGGCATACAGTTATTGCATGGACCTACAGGTTGTATACGCATATGCCCGGGATGTGCACAGCCATTTCTTAAGATCAACGTGGGTTACGTTTATTTGGAAATGTAACGGTGCTGCTTTAAATCGCCACTGGGAAAACAAGGATCAGACGACTCTTTGCTTAGTTATGGACCGCGGAACAATTTACGAAGTGTGTGTGTTTGTGTGTGTGTGTGTGTGTGGGGGGGGGGGGGGGTGATGAAGGGAAGGGGGGGGGAGGAATCAAAAGAAGTAAATGGTTTAATTAAAAGGTGCCACCACATTTGTATTTAAGCCTTCAATTTAAAAATATAGGCTGCCTTCTCTACTATATTAGGCATGTATGGGAACAACCATATCCTTCGTGCGGCCGCAGATCTGTAAACGACAGCAATCACACAACGTCAGCATACAGAAATGGGTTAAAGTGAAAAAAAAATTAAGGCTAAACGATGGTAACTAAGGTGCTTGTATCAAACTCTTATTTTGCCTCATTTGTCTTATTGTTGCAGTGTTTGGTCAAGTGCAACTAAAACCACTTTAAATAAATTAATTGTCTTACAAAAACAGGCTATTCGACATATTACCAATGCTCATTATCGTGAAAGTATCAGCAAGCTTTTTCTGTCGCTTAATCTTCTGAAATTGCCTGACATCATCCAAATCAATCTTGCAACTATTGTTTATCGTGCAACACATAATGACCTCCCATTTCCTTTAGTTAATCTATTTAAGACAAACAATGACTTTCATTCATATAATACCCGTCAATCAAATAACATTCATTGTCCTCCATGTCGCACTAATCTGATTAGATTTAATACTTGTAATCGAGCCATTGATTTTTGGAATTCCATTCCTTGTGACATACAAACTTGTAATTCTCTTGCCAGCTTTCGGAAAATCATTAGACAAAATTGTGTAAAAAATTACTAAATACTCTATTACTACTTGTTATATTATATCCGTAACCTTAGGGGTAGGGGATGGGTGGGGAATAGGGTCTGGTATTTTTGGTAGGGGGCTGGTAAATTTTTTTTTGGGTGGGAGGTGTAGTAACTTCGAAGGGGTGGGGTGGGTAGTTTATGCTAAAATTAACTTACTTTGTAACCAGGGAGTGTTGTACTTAGTTAAGCTCTCCAGAGTTTTTTTGCAAGACTTCCTTTCACATACATATTGTATATTATTATATCCTACACCTATCCACATTTCTATATGTTGATAACTGTATTTCAACAATTCAAATATTTGTAAACTCAATTGTATATCTGTATATGTTGTATATTGTTATATGTAAATATGTTGTGAAGAACCAAATAAATAAAGCAAAATAAAGCAAAGTAACTGGTTCCATAACTAAAAGGCCAGTAGACTGTGAACCGTTTTGTTCGCAGGTCAAAACCTAGTGAAAATGCCTAGCTATGCATTTCTATAAGAAAAAACTGCACCGCTTTTTCGGAGCCCGTCATTTACTTCGATGCAAAAATTAATATACCTTTTTAAAATTTCAAAAACGGAAGTTCACAAGAAACCTTAATAGTTTGAGAAAACATTTACCTTATTCATGCCAGTTGACAAGGCCAAATTCAGGAGGAAGTTAACCTTTTTCTACACATACTTTGATCGGTTGATATTTTGTTGTTCACAGCTTCAGAAAGGTAGCTGGTTGTTAGGTTTCAGTGCGTACTTCGTGCATTTATTTGATTTTGACAATGTCGCGCATTGTTTGCTATTTTCTGTTTTTAGAAGGAAAATTTCGCTATTTTTCGGCAATTTTTGGGAGAATAAATAAACAAAGTTTTGATATCGAAAACAATTGCGCGCCAAGTTTTGGCGCAAATTTTTTGGACACATGTTGAAGGCCATTGACTTTTTCTTTAACACGATTTTCAATGTGCATGCTTTTTCATTTTCAAATCCGTGGTATTTGATTTGGGCATAAAAATTCGTGCAAGTCAAAATCCTACACTTTGATCAGTCACATTTTGGAAACTGATAGATTTTCTTCCTGAAAACTAGCAGAACTTTTTTTATTTGATTACTTATTCAATTTACGGCCAAAATATTACAACAATATTTTGTTTTCTTCCTTGTAGTGGTATGCATTACTCTTGCCGTCAATGCGAACGAACCGTTTTTATCCTTACCAGACAGCTCGTCGTTCTGGGTAATGGTGGCGTTTATTGCTGCACATATAATGGTGTGGACAGTGCTTCAAATTTATGACTGCAAAGACGGGAAGCACAGCGAAGGTAAGCTGAGAAAGCCTTCATTATAAGACAAAAGTATGTGTGGAAGGAGGAGGCGTGCAACCATGTCGTTACTGCATTAACACGTGTCGAAACCGCAGAAGGGTTCTTACTTAGCTCTACAAAGTTTCTCCTTATTTGCTACCTTGTCTATGCGTCATCATCGTCACCGTCATTGTTATTGTCGTCGTCATCGCCGCCGCCGTCGTCGTCGTCATCATCAATAATAGCATTGTATTCACCAGCATCGTCATATTACTGTACCACCATCATCATCCCCGTCGTCAATATCATTATCATCATCAGCAGCATCAATTCCAGAACACCAGATTCATTTACTCGTATGTGTCATAGCTTTTACTGTAATATTTATTATGTATCTTGAAGGTATTACTTAATGCAAGTTTTACAGTCCGATTTGTACCCCCGAAGTACTGTGAAGTGTTTAAATTTTTCTTCACGCTTTGAATAATGGCATATGAATTATCTTTTCACGGTACGCTTTTGTAATTCACCACTTTTCGAGAAATTTGATAAAAATTGGTGACTTCGCAGTATGTGTTACCGTTTAAACAGTCGCATTTTAACAAAAAAAATTGAAGAAACGAACATTTTAAAGTTTTGTTCGAGAAATATTTTTGACTAACATAGTAAGGTTATCAAAATAAATTCCGAAAAAAACGAACAAATGTTTTTTTTCTCCAGAAAACCTTGTAAAAACGCGACTGCCAAAAAGTAATACTAAATAGAAGTCACCACTTTTCTTCATATTTCTCGAAAAGCGCACGGTGAATTCTAAAAGCGTACGGTAAAAAGATAATTCATATGCTTTTTTTTTTCAAATCGTGAAGAATAATTTGAACCGTTCACAGTGGTTCAGTTCCCCGCACTCAAAATGTGTCTAATTCTTATGTTATTCCTATACAAACTTTGACTTTCGATAGATGCATTGTGGGATATTTCTGTAAAGGAGCCCCTATCGGGAGAACAAAACTGTTCTCCCGATCGGGGAGTACGAACCGAATTGTTTTAGGCTGAATATCTAAATTAGGGGCGGCAGAGCGTTTAAAATAATAGCGGGAAGGGGAAAGGGGGGAGGGAGGCGCTAATGAGGTAAGGTGACATGTGATAACATTATTAGGGGCTAATTAGGTCGGGTAACTTGATAACACATGTTCACCTCAAATTATGGAGAAGCCCCCCCTTCTCCCCTTCCCAGCCTCCCGGCCCGCTGCCCTGTAAAGGACTTCTGTGAGTGGGAGAGGGACTCCCCAAAGGGATGACTTCATCGGGGGAACCGGAAGCAGACGCCGGGGATCATGTCTAATACGTTTCTTGAAGTTCGTTTCTTAAGTTCAGTCCATATCAGAAATCATAACAATATCATAAACATTAGAAAGAATATTGCCTTTCCCCTCTCCAGAGACACGATACAATTTTCGAAGCCGTTGTACTGTCTTCAACTTACATGTAGCTATCAACTGATCAAGCAGTCAAGGAAATGTAATTTCTTTAATGTTAAGAGC
>JAIGNY010000518.1:525000-755000 GCA_020152595.1 Chiridota heheva
TAAAAAAGGTAATGTAATTTCGATGAAGACTTTATTACTTCTTAGCACCCTCATAATCATTTTGGGCTGATCAAAACTGTATTAAACATAACATTTGCGTGCTACCGCAGATTCTGAGTGCGGGCAGCATAAATTTTTTCCCAGGAGTGTTTAGGGCAATTTGTGTTTATTCCGTTGGAAATTAGACAGTGATTTAGATTGATTTTCAACTGATATCAATGCAAATTGTCCTAAACACTTCCGGGGAAAAAAAATACGCGTGTGGGCATTTGTGACACATAAGAGTTCTAAAAGAAGATAACAAGAATGTCACTTTTCATTCTTCTTTGTAAAAAAAGAGAAAAAATGCCCAAAGCGCCAAATATGCCCAAGAAACCATGCCAAAAACGAGGCTTCTGGGTGAGGATGGGGGTCGAGGTCCTTGGAGAAATAAAGCTTCACCCCCCCCTCCCCCCCTCCCCAAGAAAAAAATTGTTTTTACGCCACTGATCTAGACGACTGGCTCATCGTCGCAGAAGACACAAACGTAGTAATAAGAGTGGCTCAGGACTTAAGGTGGGTTATCAACCTCGCGAAGTCCAGTTTAGTTCCTTCCCAGACTCCCATTTTTCTGGGGGCAGTTCTGGATTTCATACATGATCGTATACGGCCGACAGAAGAACGTATCCTAGCCGTGAAGGCGGGAGCCGACGTCCTTCTCTCACAACCGGCGTCGCCGGCGAGAGTGTGGCTGGTATTCTTAGGATACCTAGCCACTCTAGTAGACGTGGTACCATTGTGCAGCTTTCACACGCAGGATCTACAATTTTATCCACTAGATAATTTCGTACCATCCAGGAGGGACATTAGTGTTCCCGTCCCCTGTACACAGGCAGTGGTCCCCCACATGTTGTGGTGGTACGTCCACTCACACCTATCACAGACCAGACCTTCAGTGTTAGTGGTGATAGACGTGTCTTTGACGGGGTGGGGAGCGCATTTAGCGTGGTTCCAAGTCGCGGGATTTTGGACGGGAAATTGGTGCGGATAGCACATCAATATGTTAGAACTAGAGGCAGTGCGCCGGGCTCTTGTTCACTTTCTACCACAGGTACGGAACAAGACCGTTCCCATACGCACCGACAACACCACGGTAGTGGCGTATACCAACAGGCAGGGAGGCACGAGATCCAGGAGACTATAGATCCTTGCCAAGTCCCTTCTGTCTTGGTGCATGATAAACAAGGTCAGCCTTCAGGCGGTCCACCTGCCAGGCAAGGAAAACACGATCGCAGATCTGTTATCTCGCCTCCAAGGAGCTCCCACAGAATGAGCCCTCCTTCGGCAGGTGGCTGATGCGATCTGGTTGACCTTCGGTCTCTCGTACGTAGATCTGTTTGCGTCCGTGAACAACCACAAGCTACCAATTTGTTGCGCTCTGACCCCCGACCCGAGAGTCTGGACAGTCGACGTATTCACGAGCAGGTGGACCCACTTTGTGGGCTACGCCTTCCCACCGTTCGCGCTGGTACCGAGAGTACTGGGCAAGGTGACGTACGATTAGTGTCACATGTTTTTTCTGGTAGTTCACAATTGGCCGGGCCAACTGTGGTTTCCTCAGCTGCTCAATCTTATCGAAGTTTTCCAGTACGAGCTTCCGCTTAGGGACGACTTGGTCTCAAAATCCGGGCTCTGGCAAACTGCACCACAATCCAAAAGCACTCCATTTGACTGTGTGGCCTCTATCCGCGAATCCCTTGTGTTGCAAGGCCTTTCGGAGGAAGCTGCCCAAGTGGCAGCCCAAAGTCGGAGACCATCCACTTTGGGGATGTATTCTTCCAGACTTGGAATGTTCCGAGACTGGTGCCAGAATATATTGGTTTCTCCGCATAAGGTGCCTCTTGGTGACATAGCGGATTTCTTGTTGGATCAGTTTAATCTGAATAAATCCATCAATACAGTCAAGGGGTTTTGGACAGCTATAGCAGCTGTTCACCGGGGCTTTCCAGATGGGGCGACCGTCACCGACGCGCGGCCTCTGGAAAGATTACTTAAATGAATGTTCTTACAAATACCTTCAGTTCGGAACCTTGCTCCCCGGTGGGACATGCAAGTGGTTCTCGAGACGCTAGAACGAGCTCCGTTTGAGCCGTTGTCTGAGTGTACACTTAAAGAACTGACAATCAGAACGGTTGTTCTACTCTCCGTGGCCTCTGCCAGACACAGAGGTTCACGCGCTTTCGCTCAAAGAAGGCCATATTCGCTTCGAATTTGGGGGCGTACGGCTCGTGCCTGACCCCCTTTCTTAAATCAAACTTTAGAGTTTCTACCGGAACCGATTTTCCTTCCGTCGCTCTCTACGTTTTCTGGCACATCAGAGGACAGGGCCGGGTGTTCCGTTCGATGTCTCAGATACTATATTAAACGTACACAATCCTTACGAAACGACGTAAGCACCTTATTTGTGGGTTTGCAAAATCCGCATCGCGCCGTTTCACGTGATACGATTTCGAGATGGATTGTTCAGGCAACCACTTACAATAAATCTGCGTTATTTGCGGAACAATCATTTAAGACACATCAGGTGCGAGGCATAGCTATATCAATTGCACTATTTGGCGGATTCTTCTCAGCAAGATTCTTTGCACTGCAGTTTGGAAAACACCAGCCACATTCGTCTCCGCATATCTGAAGGATATATCAGACTACCAAGGCGGAGTTGCAAGGACCGTTCTTTTGAGAAGTGGATCGTCCCTTTCTTGAGGTGAATATTCTTGTATGTCTTATTCACGTTCTCTCTTTTCAGTTACGATTCTCCCGTTAATTTATTAACGTCTTAGTCGTTTACTAACGAATTTCGACCGCCGTTTTGGCACGTTTGATTCGTTTATTTTGCTAACGAATTTTGTCTTTTGCCATTGTTCAGGCAATCTTTATTTCGTTTACTTTTACTAATGAAGCTTTGCCGTTGTTTAAGCAATTGTTAGTTCGCTGTTTTACTAAGGAAATTTTGCCGTATAACTAAAACGCCCCGGTCCTCTGGTAAACATTGTAAGTTTTTGCCATGACGTATTGGGCGTTGTTTACAGTTTGACTCTGATCCCTAACAGATTCTGTTAACATGCGTTTTCGGGTGACCAACCTATCCAGCCTATGTTCTGTCGACGTCTTGCCTCGGTCATTGCTAACAGGTTTTTTCCTGTTCCTTTGTTATGACTAGGAGTGGTTTACTATTTATAGTAGTTTCTATTCGGAGGTTTTTGTCGTCCTTAAGAGGATAAGGAATCCAGTCATTTAAGTAGGATAAAACTAGTGCGAGTATTAGGACCAGCCTTTAGAAAATTGGGCTTCGACCTAAAATCCCTTTCTTCCGATCCTCGGCTGCAAGATGATTGCATATTTATAGCATGGAAGGTAAGGTATAACTTGAAATAAATTTACCCCGCGGTAGCGGGGATATTTACGAGAGTTACCTTCCATGCGTACCGGCCCGCCTCCCATCTCGTTCAGGCCTCGGTGGAAGTTAAGTTAAGGTCATGGCTGGGCTGGTAACTATGTTTTTAAGATTGGTCAGAAGTGCGTTAGAATTAGGTCATTCGACCAGATTGCATATTTATAGCATGGAAGATAAGTATAACTTTCGTAAATATCCCCGCTACGCTTAGCGGGGTAAACTTACATGTCCTCCTCATTTGCACGCTTGTCTGTCATCATATTTTGAAGATGGGGCCAAATTTGACCAAACCGTTTGGGGTTTTTACCATACCCACAATCAAATTCTAGCAGGAATAGACTCTCTTATACATTTCAGTGACTGGGTTGAGAAAGAGAAATTTTAAGAATATGAGCTATCCGCCTAGTTATCTGCTCATACGTCATCAAATTAATATAAATCAATCTTTGATCAGTCATGATTGAAAATGAAAAGTGTTGTTTTCAAAATTCAAAAACTGATCTCCCATGCAGATGTTAATATTCTTGAAACCAAGACTGACAGACCTTTTAAAAGAAAGTAACTATTTTCTGAGTCTGTACCCTGTTTTGTCCAGGCAGCCACTTTTGATGTGAGAATATCACCCACTCCTCAGGCAAGAGTATAATGTTTCAGGTTAGCTAGCAAGCGGTTTAAATCTTCTTGTAAAATCTGACCACACTTGACATGAATATTGATGAGCAATGGATAACGATATCTCTCAATATTACCGCGCTGAATTTCCATACTTTGAACGAATGAATAGAAATTCAACTATTCACGTTTTTTTCTCTAATCGCGTGCGGTATATTGTCTGCAAAAATTTCTCCACCAAGCTAAATGGTCTTTATTCTGATGTAATGAATTTCAGCAGTCTTGCATACATTCTACATGTTCCAGAAAAATGTCATCTTTATCATGCGCTGAAAAGAAAGAAAATCCATGTGCTTGTTTTTCCGGCGTGGGGTCCAGGGACCTGCTTGAAACCCCCTGGTAGGGTCCTGGGGCGAAACCCCCGGAAGCAGGTGCATTTTAACCCTTTTGTGGGTCTAAAATGATCTCACTTAAACCCATTTGGAGGGATACAGTGAGATAGGTAGGATTTCACCTTTCTGGTTGCATGCTTCCTGCCCGGTTGGACGGTAAAAAAGGGAAGTTGGTAAAATTAGGCAACATTTCTCAAATGTTAAATAAAAATTCTCAAATGTTAAAGAAAATTTTACAAAAATTGAAGAAAACTGCCCGAAAATGAAGGAAATTTCCCGAAAATGGAAGAAAATATTCTGAAAATCGAAGAAAATTGCCCGGAAATGAAAGAAATTTCCCGAACATTCAAGGGTAATTTTCGAAAATTGGAGTTTGAAAAAATTGCTAGAAAATGAAGAAAATTTCCCGGAAATTTCACGATTTGTTTCTCTTATACTCAGTTGAGAGGCTTGTAATACATTAAGTTTCTTCTACACAAAAAATATTGAGGCAGCCATAGCTTTCGAAGGGCATTTTTTTAACTTTGCGGAAAAAACTACGAAAATCTCTTTCAATTTTCGCAAAATTTCCTTCATTATATCGTGAAATTTGCTTAACTTTTTGTGCAATTTTCTTCATTTTTGTGCAATTTGCTTCAATTTTCGGGAATTTTCTTTTAAATTCATTCAATTTCATGAAATTTTGCATTCATTTTCGTGCATTTTCCTTTATTTTCGGGAAATGATTTACTTCTATTTTTGAGAGGTTCTCTTCAATTTTCAGGAAATGATTTACTTCAATTTTCAAAAAGTTGCCTTTCAAAATCCGTGAAATATGCTGCAATTTTAGTGCAATTTCCTTAATTTTAAGGAAAATCTCTTCAAATTTCGTTAATTTCTTTTCAAATTGCCTTAAACTTTTGTAAGATTTTCTTTTTTACATGAAGTTTGCTTCAATTTTCGTGGAATTTCGTTTATTTTCTAGACTCTCTATCAATTTCCTTCATTTTCGTGAAATTTGCTTTCATTTTCGTGCAATTTCCTTCATTTTCGGAAAAATTTGTTTCAATTTTCAAGAAGTTGGCCTTCATTTTCGGGCCTGAAATAGACCTATATTACAATTTTCGTGCAATTTCCTTCATTTTCAGGAAAATTTCTTTATTTTTCGAGAAGTTCTGTTCAATTTTCGGAAAGTTTTCATAATATTTGCTTTCATTTTCGTGCAATTTCGTTCATTTTGGGGATTTTTTCTTAATTTATTGAAAAGTTGTCAGTAGTGAGTATCCAGTCAATAACCAACCACAAGCCACCATTGCTATCACGTGATAGCTCATTTGCATGTATTAAAGCTTCTCGAATTTTATCATACGAAGGTCTCCTTTTTGGTGGGATTGGTTTATATATACGACCGTCTCCCTATTTTTTATTGGTCGGTTGGTTGATGGGGGAAAATATTTTCCTCGAGCGATAAAGTCCCCTCCTAGTGTTTGTTTGGGGTTAAAAAGCACACGGAAACATAATACTTGACGAACAAAAAAAAAAAATTCTCTTTTTTGAATGGTTGGTGGCTCTCATAAGAGCCTTTGGGTTCTATATCAGTCGTTGATCTACTGTACTCCTGTAGTCCACCGATATTAGCCATCTTTTTCCTTCTTGAGAATATCTTGAATGGCCAAGTTGGCTCGATACGAGGTGGTTCCTCTTTTCCAAGGTGGTTTTGCCATCCATGTCTTCCTCTTCTGGGCTTTTAACATGTAATAGTTGACAAAGCGGTGAAATATCGGAGCTCTGTTAGTGCGTGAAGTCGTACGAGCTTTGAACTTGATTGCTTTTCCCAGTTGCTGTCTCTATTTGCAAAGTTCCGATAGTAGTCTGGTCTTTGACTCTGTTACCTCGACGGTGTTCTGACGGCAGATGCCTTTCGTACTCTGTTGTCAAACTTGCGTTACAGACCAAACCGGTAGTAGGCTCTTTATGGGGTCTCCCTGTCTTGTCAACATCATCCTTCTAAACCCGTTGGGGAAATTTACCGTGGTGGTTGTCGATGCCGGTAGGTATTGAGCCATGACGTATCTTATTCAATGTCGAACAGTAAAGTGAAGTCGATGTGCAAAGCGTTGTCTGTATGCTCTCCTTCGACCAATCAGCGATGCTTGTGTTACGTTAGAGTCTTCAGCATTTTGATTGGAGGGTTAAAGTACCTGCCCCAAACCAACGCAGTGGTACCGTAGGAGTCATGCCACGGTTTTGTACTCCTTCCGTGCTCGATTTTTTTAATCAAACACCCGTAATACAAAACAATGTTTTAATCAAGTCCCACAGACAATCCATCAGTTTGCATTTGACAGCAAGATGTCTCAATCGCTCAGCGTAGCTTCCCAGCGTTCTGTAGATGACGTCTTTCAGTAATTTGATCACCTTCTCTTCTTCGTATTCTTTGTTAACCGTTTCTTTCATCCGTTTTTCCAGCTCTTTAAAAATGTCTTTCACGAGCGGATCTGTAATCAACAGGCGTCGGATTTCTTCCACTTCGCCTTTCCTTTCTTCGACCGTCTTGATCAGCACGTTGACCTTTGTGGCTTGTTTCAATTGGGCTTTCCACGTGTGGTACCTCCGTTATTGCTTTCACGAATTTCGCTTCGTTCTTTTTCTCTTTTAACAAAAGAAACCCTTCTTCTGTCGGCTTGAATTTGACAGTCGTTGCTGTTTCGGCTTGTTGAGCGTTGGTCGATGCACTCTCCTCCTCCTCTTCCATACCCATCTATTTCTTGGCTTCTTTCAACAAATGTTTCAGTACTTCTCTTTCTTCATCCATGTCGCATCCTATAGGGGCATAAGCGCGGCGAGACAACCTAAAGCGTTGTAGAACGGCGGTGTAAAGTCTCCTCCTGCGGTACGCTCTCCGTAGATGTCAGGGTCACAGGAATCGTCGCTCACCCTACGCCTGATCTCTACCCTGGTAATTTACGAAGGGGTCTTTATTACCGGTCTCCGATTCATGATGTGATTTCGTTGATGTCTGTGAATACATCGTAGCTGATACCGGCGATGTTTTACGTTTTCGACCGGAGCAGTCTCCCGTATTGTTGGTGTTACACTGTGACTAGTCTCCATGTCGTTTATTTGATGTCTGACGAGAGAATGAACCAGACTTTGACGAAGTTTCCTTTTCGCGTTCTTTTTACCAATCAGAGCAAATGACAATGACGCGTCAGAATGCTAATGGTGGCGCTCTTTTTGTATCTACATGGTAGATTCAGTGCGGGAAGGTACACGGCTTAAAGATCTGTTTTCAAATGATGTATATTCAAAACAGACTGCTACGTCGTTTCTCTTCAACCACGCATAAAAAAAGGTTTCGGCATGAAGTCGTACATTTCTCCATTTTTGTACAATCTGCAACTGAAGTTTTGAAAAATCTTTTGCATCGCCTCTCTGTGTGATCCTTACTCAGAATCGGGATGATAAATAGGTGAAATGCGCGGGATCCAAGTGTTTTTCTTTATATAATGTTTCACCACTCGAACAGTAAAATGCATGTACTCTGTGACTTTTTTACGTAGACTTTTTGCAAGCATAGGCCACCATAACCGATTCCACACAAATGCCTCTTCCTCGATTATAATACTCATGGTTGGTTTGGAGTGAAGCCTTTCAGAGAAAGAACTCACATTTCATCTACCTCTTTTATGTTCTTTCTGACCAATCGCAGCAGAGCAAAGATGACGTCAGAGTAAGAGTGGTGGCGCTCTTTCAACAATCGTCGTAAGATCTGCTTGGATGACGCGTTTGTCGTACACCAGTCTGTAATCCTTGGTAATGGATCTGGTGATAACTCTGCCCAGACCGTCTCTCCTGATGCTGTGTGGATAACGGACATGAACGACTAAATTCTTTGTCGTCTTCCGCAAGTAGTGCAGCAACGAATGCGTTGACAGATCGTGCGTGGTGTTGTTTTGGTTTTGGCTTTGATCGTGACTTTGCTTTTATTGGGGATCTTCTTATGGTTTGCAAAACAACTCGGGTCCTTCAACGATTAGTCGCAATCTTCACAATGTATCCATTCGTTGACATTCCTTTTTTGTCGTATTGAAACAACATTCGCAAACTTTCATGAAAGATTTGCGCCCTGACATCAGCGATGTTCGGTTTTTCTCAAGGCCACCGAAAATGTACGCATCATTGCCCCCACACGCCATACATATAGTGTACGATTATACATACACTGTCTAAATCTGATGCCAAACAAATAAATGATCCCATTATTTCATATGCTAAGGCTGTCTCCCAAGAAATAAAAGTTAACACTGCGAAAGCTCAAAAAGAAATTATAGATCAATCTAGTAAAATCCAAATGGAAATTGAAAATAACCTTACCCCTTTGATTTCAACTATTTTGAGTGAAGTTATTAAGGAATTAGTTGAGAAAGTTTTTGTCTTCATTTCTGATTTCCTGGATAAGTTCCGTTCCACTGTTAGTTTATCTCAAATTACCTCCTCAACTATCTCGAATCTTTATGTACCGGTGGCGTCAGAACACCTAAAAGGTCTTGTATCAAGCGATTTTCTCAAATTATTCTTCATCGGCGATGGAGACTTGTATTTGGATTCAGTATTCTAATGTTTATGTTATTGTTATGGATTGTTTGGAGCGGTAGCATTTCACAACTATCTACTCGTTTTGCTTACTTACACTTACACATCCGCACGTTATGAAGATTAGCCATTTAAATTGTAAGTCTATAAGTAATAAATCAGATGAAATTACTGACTTTCTTTTATCATTTCCGTTGCAGGTTTTAACAAGACTCTACTTAAAACTTCTCAAAACTTTCATATCCCAGGTTTTAATTTGATTACAACTGCTAATCCCAATGGTTATTGGGGTTCTGCGATAGCAGTTGACAACAATTTATCATTTAAATTGATCTAAAAAGTTTCTGATAACTTTGAGCTTATCGTTATTACAATCTCAACTCCCGATATTCCTGATTTACTTGTTATTTGCCTATATCTACCTTTCGCCTATAAATATTTTCCTACTGGTCTGATCAATAGACTTATCACTAATCACAGTTCTTTTGTTATTATTGGCGATTTCAATGCCAAACATACTCTTTGGTGGGATTCCTTTGACCCCCCAAAGGTAACGAGATTGTCGACTTCATGCTTAACAATAACGTTAAACTTATTAACGACAATACCCCTACATTTTATCATGTTAACATAAGTTATAAGTCTTGCATTCTGGATTTATGCATGTTGACCATGAATAGGGCGATGGAGGTGAACAAGGCCCAGATGACTGCAAATCATCAACATGGCGAAGAAGCCGACAGAACTAACGATGGAAAAGTTACCGTCGAGAGTTGCTACCGCATCGAGAAGAACAGAAGACGTCAGATTCGCAGGTACCATTCGGAGGCAAATGAACACGTTGTTCGGTTCGACGGGGAGAGGATAGGTTGACTGGTCAATCAAGAGGAGGATGTCGTCAACGTGTTGCATGCTGTTTTCGAAAGCCTTATTGAACAACTGGTGGAAGGCTACTCAAGATCGTGTAGGTTTCGAGATTCACGCACCCATTCTGGAGTACCCAATGTGGGTTCAAGTCATGCGGAGCCTCAAGTGAGCGTGCAGCGCCTTCTCACCGCCATTTTAAAGTTCTACAATCAAATCTAAGATACCCTTCGTGCTTGACGGAGACGTTGAACTAAGAGTGATTCACATCCAAATGCCTCAAAGAAGTACCAATATAAAACACTGAAACAAGATAAAACACTTAATCATCCGCATCACAAACACAGACCACCTCTGATTAGCACGAGCTCTCGTAGCCGACAAAGCTCGCATCGACAAAGAGAGCGACAACTCCGTCAACTGGCAGAACATTCGTCGAGGTTTCTGTGAGCTCTCTATGGATTGGAAGAAATAGAGCGTTTTCAAGCCGTGTTGCCCGACTACCAAGTAAATATCGTTACAACAAACCCACATTACTTGTTTCTGTCAGTCTGTTCGGAGGACGTCCTCGTGAGAAAAAGAAAAAAAAACTTTAATACCACGACTTTCTCTTTTGCCAAGTGAGACTTCAAGATGTTCTAGAGTGGTCGTATTCACTCAACGAGGGCTTGTAACATCCCCTGATCAACAAATCTTTGCATCCCGTGATGTTGATCTTTACCCATATGGTTTCAGACTGTTTATCTTCAAATTGATTTTTACGTGTGCTGAGTAGGTTGCTATTTACTGTATCTTCATCCTCACATTCTTAACAATTTTTGTCACTATTTAGATTATGTTTCCTCGAATTTTCTTCAGGTGGTATATTATATATACCCTTCCTAGGCTCAGTTTTGTTACTTTTTTGACATATCTCTTGGCTCTTAAGCCACAAAATCGCAGGAAAAAATATTATAGAATGCATAAAGACTTTGAGGAATCTGAGGCTGTGACATCACAACTACATGTAGTCTGATTTCTGGTCTAGTTTCTACACAAATAATACCAAACTTTAAACACAGATATCTCCTAAACAGAATAAGATTTTTGACTGCTTTCTTCACTACTTTTTTTCTTTTGACACATTCATTTACATACGATGGACTTGCTTAACCCCTGAACTAATCCTAATTGTTTAGGGAATTTCCCATCCATTGCTGCACCTCCTAACCTGCATGAAAGACATGCACAAAAATGCGTGCAGATATCATTGTCACCTCACTCTGTCACAAGGGTATTATCTGACAGATTGTCAATATTTCTGATGTCGTTACAGACAATTCACTTTGCCATACGCGCTTCCCCCAAGCTTTAGCTTGCTTAAGCTTGTGATGGGATAACGTTGAATTGGTGGGGTTTAAGGGCGCCTCGACAGGTTTGGTCAAATTTTGCCAGAGAGTTAAAAAAGAATCCCACCTGTAAGACTCGATAAAAGGGTCTGTGCCCCTCTGAATGGCTTCAGATTCTTAGTGACATTTATGAAGGCAAAAAAAGACACAGACTTGCTTGACTCCTGAACTAATCATTAATTTGAGTTAATTTTAGTTGATAA
Organism: Chiridota heheva; assembly: GCA_020152595.1. Lineage (NCBI taxonomy): Eukaryota > Metazoa > Echinodermata > Holothuroidea > Apodida > Chiridotidae > Chiridota > Chiridota heheva. Next base: position 536,468 of record JAIGNY010000518.1, read on the forward strand.
CTCCATGATTAAACTAACGACGAATTTGTACCGTTCTGTTTAACTCAGCTGTGTCATGTTGTTACCACACATACATACCGTATGTACCTAATTTTCATATACACAATATATAATATACGCTTCTCTGGACGATTAGTTGATAACGTGTATAAGTACATGTCATGTACTTACTGACGTCATTGCGGGTTTTTCAGACGACACCGCCTCTTTAAGTCTGCAGATATCAGGATACAGATATCAAATTTGACAATTAACGACTTTGAAATGGCCCACTATTTTCGTCGTTGTATTTATTATTTGATCATTTCATAATTCTGAATAACCGCGTTATTGCTAATAAAGTCATTCTTTATATAATTTTTCTCAGATAAAACTCAGGGCATTGATATGTCTAAGTCCGGCGGACCTCCAGATGCAGAATCACAACAGAGGGTAAGTTTTCATCAGTCTGTGGAGAGGGTTATGCTATCAGTCAGGAATGTATTTTCATTGCAGAGAGAGATTTAACACAACATAGCAAGATGACGGGCTAAGAAGGGTTGATTATCCTAAAAAAATCCCATACTAACACCACTATAAGAGAAATTTGCCGGAAAAAATCAGAGACGCCCAGCCTGTTAGTAAATAACTTATCAATATTGACTTGAAATTATGAACAGAATTAGAGCTAATCACCCACTCAGGCAAACCATTCCACTCATTAACTACCATTTTCGAAAAGCTAAAACGCCGAATTTTAATCCGTAAGTACTCTGTGGTCCATTTCAAACTGTCACCATGTGCCACATTAGGATTATATAGCCACAACATGGAAGAAATTACGGGAATTGGGAGTGATTAAAGGGTTAGTTCAGGGGTCAAGCAAGTCTATCTTATATGAAAGAGGACTTCAAAAGAAACAAAATAGTGAAAAGCATTCAAACCTCTTATTCCATTAACATATTAAAGAGATAGCGTACATGTAGTTAAAAGTCTGGTATTATTTGTGTAGAAACGACTGAAATCAGACTTGTTTTGATGTCATAGACTCAGATTTCGCAGTCTTCATAAATTCAATCATACTTTATCCTGCGATTTTGTGGCTTAAAAAACATGGGATATGTCAAAAAAAAAGTGGTAAAACTAAATCTACAATCTTGAACAAAACTGTTGGGACACTTACCAGCTTACCGGAAAGTTTGCATGTTATATCAAATATTTATGTACAGCTATTTCTCCCCCCCCCCGCCCCCTCCCTCCCCCCACCACCTTGCATAAATACTCTAAACCTAACTGCCATCATTTCAGTCTCCATCTCAGGCACTTCTCTCCTCCCCACCGCCCCATACCCACCCCCTAAGTGCCACCATTTCCCTTTTAATCCAAAATGTGCAGAATAATGCAGTAGTCAAGAATTAAAGCACTCAGACATTCTGAAAAGATGGGTTGCAAACACAAGTTTTCTTTTTGCCGATAAAAATAATAAAGCACATATTTCCTATCTACTTAAGATAGTACGGTCCGGTCCAAAAGTAGTTAATGCTTTGTATTGTATTGTGCTGAATTCTCGAAACAATTGAATGTCTGTTGTTCGTTTTGTCAAAAATATCATGACTTCCCTACAAAAAAATATTTTTCCATATATTTTCACTTAATGAAATTTCTCAGATAGTCTGAAAAATATGCTGCAAACAGGCGCTTTTTGCTGAATATTCCAGGGGCTATTTTGAAGGATGTGGATAGTGTTTTACTTTGTTATGAAAGTTCGAGTCTGTCGATAAAAGGGAGGCAATGTGAGACTCTAGCACCTGGAAGTTAATATAAAGCTGGATTATATATGAACCAGCGCCACCCACTCTACTTAATTAGACTTTCTATGATATGTGGTAAAACGTTTGACAACATTTTTATCTTAAGAAGAAATTCCTTTTCAATTTGTGTATGGACTTTATATCCGACTATTTTTGCTTTGTCAATTTCTAGTCATTACATCTTCAATACGAGATATGTATAAATTTGCTTTACTTTGATCAAATAAAAGACAAAATTACCGACTACAATTTTGGTGAATCGGTTAGCGAAGGCGAGAGTGTGGCGCTCGTCTAATTTAAACAAGGACTCTTAACGTTTTTGTTATTTGCAAAATCGTGTCATATTTCTTTTATTTCAGCAAATGTTATTAAACTGTTACTTTTTCTCTCTATTCTTGTACGGTGTTTTTCATAATAAGATTATAAAAGCAATATGAACATGTCGAAACTATACTTTTTTTGTTTACATGCTGGAATCTGACAAAAAAAACAAATGAATGTCTGTTTTTTCGAAAAATATTATGACCTCCCTAAATTATTTTTCCATTGACATTTACGATGTAATCATGATATTTCTCATATAATCTTGGACAACAATGTTGGGACACTTACCAGCTTACCGGAAAATTTGCATGTAATTTTAAATATTTATGTTCCCCCCTCCCCCGCTCCCCTTTCAATGTTGTCAAAATATTTCACTAGAAAATTCAGAGACATCAAAAGCAATTATTTTCCACTCATTTCACCAACATTGAACGGGGATATCCCAACGAGTTTTGTCCAAGATTGTAGGAAGGGTATATAAAATATACCACCTGATAAAAGTTCGAGGGAAAATAATTTAAATAGTGACTAAATCAAAAAAATTCTTTAAAATACATTAAGAATTGTTAAGAATGTGAGGATGAAAACGTCAACTTTCCATAGTAGTCTTAATACAACAGTCATTTCCACACAGATAAGACAGTTTTAAACTTGAATATCTTCTTAACGGAATAAGATTTTTGAGCGCTTTCTTCATTTCTTCCTCCTTTTGTTTCTTTTGAAGTCCTCTTTTATATAAGATAAACTTGCTTGACCATTGAAGTAGTCCTAAAAGTGAATTATCATTTTCTTTTTAGATCGCCAGATTCAATTTAGAATAAAAAACATTGTGCATATGTAATTAATATGTAAATAATTCTAACTAAATCTAGTTTTTACGATTAATTTTGGTAATCTGGTCAATCGGATATCAATATCATGACATAGGTATTGTAATTCAAATAATCCAAGAATATTAGGATTAACCAGAAAATCCCTGGTAACAATCAGATTTTTTCTGGATAGGTCCAGAATTATGTGAGAAATAAAATACTAAAATTCCCAGGAAATCCTCTTTGAGCTTTCCCAGAAATTCAAGACTGCGTCCAAAATGGCCGCCATATTATCTGCTTTTACCATTATTACGCAATGTTTGTAATATAAACAACGTGTCAAAACATTTGTTCTAAAGCACAAGGAATTCAATTGAATAATTAATTGGTCCAAAACCGTCAAATCCTAATCCTTACACTAATCCCAACGTCAAGAAAAAACAATTTGACCTAAACATTTTCGATATTGTAAATCAGCAACAATGCATTAAATGTACGCGCACCGGATAAGGTTCACACTCTTAAAACCGATTTGTATTAATGTGATCTATGCCACTGGCTGGTCAGCGCTCGGGGAATTCAAGTACTTGCCTGCACCAAAAATTGGGTTCGCTGTTAGAGCGTGTGTATTTTCGATACAGTATATACATAACGCGTTCAGGGACCACACTGATAGCACATTCCATAGTTTGTACAAGCTGACGCAGGTTGTTTATCCCACGACTATTGCTTGGAATACCTGTGTTACAATGGAACCAAGCCAGGAACTTGCATTCCCACAATCAGCAGCCCTCCTATACTTTTCTGGGTGTGTGACTACATTGTAGAAATAACCCCATGCTCCTCATGAAGTGGCTTCATAAAACTGCAAGTAAGTACGACGATTGATCAATAAAAGTGCCCTGTTTCAGTTTTCTGTAAATCAGATGGTATAACGTTTGGAGTGTCTGTTATTGTTAAGGTGTTTTTGTCGATTTACTTCCTGGTGTAAATCATACAATTTTGTTATCATTATTTCAACAATTTCCTTTTTCCTTTTTAGAGTTCCCGGTTCAAAACCATCGTTCTTGTGATCCAAATAGTTGTTATTATATTCACCGTTGGATGGCTTACCTCCAAGATTGGACTAGCCACACGCTAGCTCTTAGATGGATCCAAAGTCCGAATCCTGAATTAAGTTCGGTGGAAATTTTGCCAATTGTAGTGCTTGTGTTACAGATTAAAGATAAACGTTTAGAGTAAGACCTGTACCATAATACTTGTATACATCTTGTTAAGTTATATTTTGTATGTAAAATGTGATAAAGCAAATCAAATGAAAACTTGAATAAATATTTCCATCTATATCTGTGGTCTTATTGTATACTACTTCTTAATCTTAGTACGATATTTGCTGGTCAAGCAAGTTTTCTTTGTACTTCTTGATCTTAGTCAGTATCTTAGTCAGTATCTTAGTCAGTATCTTAGTCAGTATTCACTGACTATAAGATATCTGCTAGTCTAGTAAGTTAGTCTATCATTAACGAATAACGACCACAATCTACACTTGTTGCAAGATGCACCATCGTGACTAACAAAACTACTAGCCAGCTGGTCAGTTTAATCATTAACTATAGTCGGTAGTTCTTAATAAACTAGTCGATTGTTACAGACTAATCTGACTGACTAATTTGGCATCATCATCTGATCATTAGTCGACGGACTATCTGATTAACGCGAGATCCACCATAGCATGACTATACTGCTATAAGATAAGTTTTCAGTGCACGGGATGCGGTACTGCAATCTAATATATAGCCTATTGTATAATTCATAACCAATTAAGTATGCACAAAATGAGTGATTTTCGAATAAAACAGCTTGTTCATTTAGTACACCAATGTAAGTTGACGCTGCCCCTTTATTGAACGGAAACTGTACAAATGTTTAGTAATGGCTAAAATGCATTGTAAATTGCCAATTCATTCCACGTTATAAGGTGGGGTGGCTCCTATACTGTGTACATACTGTAGGCCTATATCACAATTGGTTCCAACAATTAAACAAAGAATCATCTTTGCCCAGTGTGTGAGTAGGCACAGAGATGCATAAGGTTCCCACTGAATTCCAAGGCCCATGGCATTTATGCAGCACCGTATTTGCCATATCACTCTCGCTGTTCATCTTTTGTAGACATTAATACGAATTACGATATAAGAAATTGGTTCGCTTGAATAACTTAAAACAATATCATCATAATTATGAGTTCATGTGTGATGCACAGTGGTACAACAATAGAGTGGGTAAACCCACGGGCCCGAGCACATATTTTTTGGATTTGTTGGGCCCGAGCAATGAGCCCTCTACAGAAAGTAATCGTATTAATTGCAACAGGAATTAAGTTTTATTAGAATAGCAATAATGTACAATATTTTTGCATTTAGGAAATCAGCCATTTTACTAAGTATGGCAAAAATATAAAATGAAACACATTTCAATTTTCTCACTTTTTTTTATTTTATTAATGTTTTTCAACAATGTTTAACCTCAATGATAGCCTCAACATTTGCCTTTTAAATATGAATTTTCCAGAAGCTTCAGGGCTTTACCCCATGGGCCCCACCAGGGCTTTGCTACTGAACCCCATTAGGAACCCTTGCTCTGGTAAAGTGGCTCATTGCTTAAATAGTCATTCATACGATAGGTTCCGGGTTCGATTCCCATCGCGAGAGCTGCATTGTGTCCCTGACCAACACACTTAACTTGCTCCAATCCAATGTTGGGGAGTTATACAAGCAATGGACTGGCGTCCCATCCGATGCACTCGTTTGCTCTCATACATTCACTTGCATCATGGAAACAGGGAATGCACTAACCCTATACGCTTGATGGATTTCATTTCAACTATGCAGAATTGGGGTGGAGCCTGAATCTACAAACTATTTTTGGAATGGGTTCCATTAAACAAGATATTTATCACTGGGGAAGGGGGTGGGGAAGATTTAAATTTTGTCCCAGCAAACATATGAACATGTATATAAGTCTCTAAAATCCAAACATTATTTGCAAATGGTGTGTGTGCCATCACGCCCCTCCCCCTCCGTTACCTGAAATTGAACATGACAATATTGTGCCCCGACATTGCTACTCGTAGCACCCTCACTCAATATTTCTCAAATAATGTACACGCTGTGTCACCTTATACCATTCCCGAAATAAACTCGTACGTACAGTGTATGTATAATCGCACACTGTATGTATAGAGTGTGAGGGCAGTGATGCGTACATTTTTGGTGGCCTTTAGATGTTCGATTTTCGTACATTTAGATGTTAAGGGCGATTTTCTAACCACTGTGGTGAAAAAGTCGAACATCGTGGACATTGATGTTGCCGATATTATGTCTGTCCGCACGTCGTACCTGTGTTCTCGTCCGGGTCGTATTAAGCGTTTCAAATTTGTCATGAGAAAGCCTGACAGTTTGAGTGAAAAGCCGCACATGTTGAGGAAAATCTTCGGAAATTTAGTAACTCTAAATAAGACTACTAGAATTCGGTTTTCCACAATTTTGTGATCCTATTTCCCAAGATGGCTGGTATGCAATCAAACTCTATAAGACCGGTTGCTTTCATCAGGATTACCCAAAAAGTCCAACATACGGAATTACTATTGTGCAAATTAGATCTGCACAAATTGTCCTATTTTCGTGGAAATTTTAGACTGGTGTGGGGGTAGTCCCTGCTGCCTTTATACACGCTACTTGTTATTCGCACTCTCGATAGTGAAAGGTTCTATTAGTTTGAAATGTGTAATTACAAATTATAAACAAAATGATACAACTGTATCGGGAAGTTGGAAACTATACACATTACGTACCGGTAGATCGTGAACTGATTCAATTAGAACATGATCTGATGTCCCACCTCTAAAATTATCTCGACGGCCCTGAGTTTGAACAAGGTGGATTTTGCGAAGAATTTCCACAAAACAATTACGACTAAACACTATTGTTACTCGATTTGCTTTCGTTTATTTTTCCTCATTTTCGTTTTCTTCTTCTTTTGCTTTGTAGTTTGTTTTCATTTCATGAATGAATTATTATTGTCTTGTATTGTAAAATATGTACTTAAATTATTGGGGACCATGGAAACTGGATGAACCAGTGATGAAATTAAGAGAACACGTTTAACAGTTAAAAGGACATATGACGTTAATGAAGTGGGCGCTATCCTTTTCATTTTAGGGCGAATCATTGTTAAATGCCACAAAATAGCTTATGAAACATCGCTTCACCTTTCTGTTGGTTAAAGATCTATGGACAGGAAGTAACAAATTGAGCTTTAATTTAAAAAAAATTTGCTATAAACCATGAAAATAGCAAAACAAATCATTAAATTGGTTACAAATTTACCATTTTACAATATTTTGAATTCTAGAACCTTATTATAATAAATTATGCAAATTCTATCGCAATTTTGTGACATCATAGCAAGAAAACCTATGCATTTCCTACTATATTGTTTTTAAATTTTTGCCCACCGTTCATTGAATGGGAGCAGTTGAATATAACCAAGAGATTTTGAATTTCCATCAAACCATCCATTGATCTATCCATATCAAACTTTATCAGGAAAAAATGTCAATGATTTTCAATTGGGACCACTACCAAATATGATTTTCAATTGGGACCACTGCCAAATATGATTTTCAATTGGGACCACTGCCAAATATTGAAAGAATTCCATCAAAGATTTTGAGGTGACCTCTCTTTCATACATCACAATTTTTGCATTCATCAAATATTCTTCAAACAGTCAGAAATACTATCGTGATCTAAAGCGAGTCTGTTCAAAATCTATTGATAGTTAACTAACATCAGAATATGGTACTAACATTTCTTACGCATAATTCGTATAATAATATGAATTATAATAATTGAATATATCTGTATATGATCACGTGGAAATTAATTGTTTATCAATATTTAAGTTAGATATGAAGCATAAGCCTACTTCACGAGACTGAAGTGCATGCACCCTTACAAAAATCCCATGGCTTTATATCTGGCGTATATCAAGGTATATAGGGCTTTATATAGCCATATCAATCTTGATATAATTCCGTATTTAAGGAAATTTTATTTATATATTCAGTTTTATAAAGTCATATATAGTCAGATATAGTCTATACAGAAGGAATATTTTATTTGGTAATAAACTTTATACATCTGTATAAAGCAGATGGCATATTGTATATACAGATTTATATGGCTGTATAAAGAATGATATACTTTTTAGTAGATATATAAAGTTTATATACATATAAAGATGTATACAACTATATAAAGCCAGATATAGTATATACAGAGGGCATATCTATATATATATATATATATATATATATATATATATATATATATATATATATATATATATATATATATATATATATATATATATATATATATATATATATATATATATATATATATATATATATATATATATATATATATATATATATATATATATAATATATATATAAATATATATATATATACCATATAAATATATATATATATATATATAAATAAAATAAAATTGATATACATATAACGATGTATACAACTATATAAAGTCAGATATAGTATATACAGAGGGTTTGTTTTATATGTATACAGATTTGTATGGCTATATAAAGCATGATATACCTTAGTAATATATACATTTTATATGCATATATGGATGTATTCAACTATATAAAACCAGATATAGTATATACAGGGGGCCTATTTTATATGTAGATACATATTTATATGGCTACCCAGCAGAACAAAAAACAGTTGAAATGCACATTGTTTATACTGTTTTTAACAGGTCGTTACTGTTTTTAACTGGTAATGAACACATCACCTGTTAAAACCAGTTACGGTTAACTGGAATCAGCAGGAATTCATTTTTCCCGAAAATTACTTTTACAAATCCCTGTTAACTTGAAAACCAGTTAGACTTGACTGAAAATTTTTCTCCGGAATGGAAATTCTGATTTTCAGTTGGAAAATATATTTCCTTCATTTTCAGGAATTATATATTTCCGGAAAATTTGCATCAATTTTCGTAAAATTTCCTTCAATTTTCGTGAATTTATCTCATTTTCGGGAAATTTCCACCTCTTTGTGGGAAATTTCCATAATTTTTTTGAAAGTTTCTTCATTTTCGGGAAATTTGCTTCAATTTTCTTGATATTTGCATCAATTCTCGCGAAATGTCCTTCATTTTTCGGAATTTTTAGTAAATTTGCATTAACTCTCGTGAAATTTTTATAATTTTCGTGAACTGTCCTCAATCCATTTTCGAGAAATTATACCCAAATTTCCAATAATTGTACGAAGCCCCCTCCCTCCTCACGCCCTCCCTTCTCTTTAGAAATAGGTTTATCGTGATAAGAGACTAATACATTTTTGTAGGTTTGTTGGGACACAAATAAAATATGGTCCCCCAATGTCAAATATCTTCTTACGCCCGGTTGCAATATATAGGCCTACATTGTTTATCTTAGGCGGGGAGAGGATGGGGGGGAATTAGCGGGGAGGATGGATAAAGAGAATTGAAGTTTGAAAATTTCCTTTCCCCCACCCAAAAGTCAAAGAAATTTGCCCAAAATAAAGGAAGTTTAATTATTTTCAAAACTTTATGGGAACAAAAGAATGTAAATATTTCTGATAATATGATTAAAATTAAAACTGAATTTAAAACTATTTGTCCCCACGTTTGATACTTGCAATTTAGTAGGCCCCTACGAATCGAAAGTAGCCTACAAACTTTGGTATTGTAACAGTGTAGTTTCATCACACCCTTAATAAGCCTACTAGTGTTGTATCACCTCAGCTAGACTTCAACTGTTCAATTTAAAACTTGCACAATTTAGAACCAGGGTGAGTTTTATGATGTAAATTCAAAGGTTCTTTTTGAGATTACACATGTTTATCTCATTTATGACCAGTATATGTGAAGATATTCCACTTAAAATTCCTTATCTGATTCATTTTTGTTTGTTTATCTACCATGTTATTGTATGTGACTTGGAACCTAGTGTTATGTGTTAGTAATAGCTAAGTGTGTATGTAAGTAGTCTGCACAGTTCAGTAAATTATCTGATTATCAGACAGTCAGATTAGGTAGTTTCAGAGAATATGTGCACATGGTGGTCAGTGATAAATAGGTTTGGAATTCGGATGGGAATGGGAAGGGGAGGGGGGAGGGAGGGGCGGGGGTCCATGATTGGGGTGAGTGTTATTGGGATGGGGGATAGGCCTAATTGCAGAATATCCCGCAACTGCTAGGTTAAATATGAATTAATTTATGTTGATCTAAGTCAAGCAGACATTTCCGACCTGTTTTGGCTCCGTGGACTATTTCAATAAATTACCAAAATACTATCGATCGACCATACACTTGGTTTGACTCCGTGGCTACACGGAATTTAGGGATGAAATTAGGCTTGATGGGAATTTGTCATAATTTCATACATACACCCAGAGGCTCCGAATTTTTCATAATCCCATACGTAGGCTACATCCCAGAATGGCTCCACTCGCTCCAGTGTCCACACTTGTCACAAGAATTGTTTTAAGAACGACCTAGTTCAATTTGCTAGTTCAATTTAGCAAATATGTTTGTAGTGTTTCCTTTGTCTGCTAATTTTGAGTACGGATCCGGCTCCATAGAGTATTTAAGGGGTTGTGAGGAATTCTGCAATTTAGCCGGAGGGGAGGGGGAGGGGGTTCTGCGCGATTGGGATTCTGGGGGAGAGGGCTCTGCCAAAATCACACATTTTCTGAAACTGCCCATTCCTACATTGGTCCAATAGTCGACAGATAAGTTGTATTGTCGAGTGATCATTTGAAATTTGCATTGTGTTATGAAGTGAATGTTATGAAAACTGGATAAATTAATTTGTAACAATATTAGGCAATTGCAATTAGGCCTACATGTATTAGGTCTATATCAGTTAAAAAGGAGGCTCGTCTCAGTAAAATGGGAGATACTTTATTTTGACGTCTCTTCCGGTTGTGGAGGGAAGATCCGATTCTCTGTCTGTTTGTACCACACAGTACAGCCAGACACTAGCATGTACGTTGTGTGTGCAGAATTACATACACAGCGCATTACGTTACTGTGACGAGAAACTTATTTGTGTTTTTTAATGCTTTTTTGTCAGAAAGCGAAAGTGAAATTGTAGTACTATAATACTACAATGATAGTCACCAAATGAAAATTACTGAGAGAAAAAAAGAAGAAGATGAAAGCAAAAAGTCAAAATAAACGATTCTACCGGGGCTTGAACTCACGACATGATTTGAAAAAAACCGTTACTTGCGATCGCCGCTAGCATTTGGGCTATCTCGTGTGGTGGTGGTATTAGGGCGTTTTAATATACCTTGCAATACGAGACAACGAATCGCGCAGCAAAATTTTAACCAATCAAAAAATTTGAGAGGAATTCTAAATATTGTGCACATATGTCGATATCGCCTCTTTAACAGTGTTACTTCATTTTTAATGCTTTCAGTGAAGAAAGGGTCAACTAAGTTTGGAAATTGAATTGATGACAAAATACATTACAAAATTGAAATTCCAGATTCTTTAAATGTTGAACACCAGCTCAACTGAGACTAACCTGATCTTTTTCGTTAAGTTTTATCGCTATCACATGCTATTTATTGTTTGAAATCATTAAGAAATCATACTTATGTAATTTCTTGTGTACCTTTGTGTATGGTTCAGATTATATTGCTTAAACACAAAAGGTGATGAATTACTTCTGCTGTATACAAATGTACGCAGCTTATGTGTTTCCCGCACCAACGTCTTTGTAGATGGGTGAATGTATGTTATACAACTATATGTAAATATATATCATGTAAATTTCTTTTAGAAAGATAATTAAATTTCACAAGGCTTTACTAAAACGATCGATATATCGACCAAATGCACCTGAACTTTATCAAATGAAACCTTCATGTCCCATATAAAGTCACTTAAAGTATCGGCGATATATATGTATATATATATGTATATATATATATATATATATATATATATATATATATATATATATATATATATATATATATATATATATATATATATATATATATATATATATATATATATATATATATATATATATATATATATATATATATATATATATATATATATATATATATAAGATTTATTTAGATCACATAAATGTTTACAACCATATAATGATTTATATGGATTAAAAAAAAAAAAAACTTCTTTAAAGCCATATAAAGAATTGGCCATTACGTTAAATAAGTTTTATACACCCATATAAAGCAACATCTGTAAATCAAATTGCATACAGCTATATAAAGATTTATAGGGATTATATAGAAAAGGGCTTATTTGATAAAGTCATATCAAGAATTGGCCATACATGTGAATTAAATCTTATATACCCATATAAAATTTTATATGGAAAATTTCAGCACAACTTGTATACAAATAAATACGGCCTGTATAAAACTTTATATATCAGATATAACTTTTTATATATCTGGCCATATAAAATTGTATATGCCATATACAATTTTATATCTATATCCGGCCATATAAATTCTTTTATTTATATCTGGCCATATTAAACTGTATTATCTATCTGGCCATTTCTTTATATTGCATATATCTGGAATTTTTATCAATCCCATATATGGCCCGTATATGGAATTCATATCTGGGCCATATTTTGTTTTTTTATATCTGGCCCATATATATATAGGATTTCTGTAAGGGAACGTACAATAAACGTAACAAAACAGTGATCTATAATGTTGTTGGAGGATTAGTGTTGAGGCAGAGTGTTTTGGCCAATGACTTTGGCTCGAGGCCAATGACTTTGGCTCGAGGACAAAGTTCTTTGAACAGTTCAATAAATTACGCATATTGTTATGATGCCAACACATTAAAGAGCGAGACTCGTCTTAGTAAAATTGTGTGGTGAGAACGCACAAGGTCTCTGTTTATACAGTAGTTCGGGAGAACCTCAACTTTTGGTGTACATAAGAAACCGTAACTTGGAGCTTCGTTCATTAAGATTATGGAGGCCGCCATTCTAACGTGTGATAATGTTATATCAATGGGATTTTTAGAAGCACGGGGTATTTGTGAAATGTAACGAATGATGTCTGTACACGGTATCAACGATGACTAAGCCGACACAGAATCATGTTTCTTTTGTTATTTTGTCGTGAAGTCCACGGTGAAATTGAAAAGGCCGCGGTCAAGTCTAATTCGCCAGTGCACCACAACTGGTTATCAAAGGCCGTGGACATTGACTTGGTTGTCGATGTTATGTCTGTCCGTACGTCGTACCTGTGTTCTCGTCCGGGTCGTATTAAGCGTTTCGTGATAGCATTTGTACTATCATAACCGAATACGCAGGCGACGACCCCGTCATTGTAATTGTGTGTTCAACTCTCTCTCTCTCTCAAGTCTAATGAATATTCATTTCCTATATGTTTTTTTCCTTTCAAAATACCCCCAACTTTCATGCCGTTTTCAGTTATATATATATATATATATATATATATATATATATATATATATATATATATATATATATATATATATATATATATATATATATATATATATATATATATATATATATATATATATATATATATATATATATATATATATATATATATATATATATATATATATATATATATATATATATATATATATATATATATATATATATATATATATATATATATATATATATATATATATATATATATATATATATATAATACACATACATATATACACATATATACACACATATATATATATATATATATATATATATAATATATATATATACACACATATATATACACATATATATATATATATATATATATATATATATATATATATATATATATATATATATACATATATATATATACACATATATACACATACATGTATATATATATATATATATATATATATATATATATATATATATATATATATATATATATATATATATTATATATATATATATACGATAAAACGTTGAGAAAATGTGTTAAGAATAAGTTGTGTAAAGGCATTTCCAGGATAAAACGCGCCGCTCTATACACAAAAGAATTCTTGTAACGCACATTTCTAAACTTGGGTGTGATTGACTTATTTCTTAGATTATAATTGGTCTTTTGAAAAAGTGACATCAGATCAGAGTGCAGAGGGTGCTGTTCTCTTTTTTTCAATGATATGGGGAAGTCTTTCAAATTCCTTTTTTGCTGAATTGTTTACTTGATTTTTGAGAAAATTACATTCGAGTCAAAAAATGTTGGCACAATATTTTAAGAAAGCTCTGAGTCTTTTCTGATCTTTGGCAAGTAGGAAGTGATGCCAAACCGGTACAGCATAAAGCATCTGAGGTAAAATGTAAATATTAGAAGCATTCATACGCACTTCAAGCTTATAATTTGGTACAATATAAGACAAAGTTGAAACATTACAACAAAAATTAAGTTAATTATCTATACAAATTCTCAAGTACTGTACATTGTCTGATCAGTGCGTTCTATTTCTAAACCGTTTATTACGAGTTTTTTTTTTCTTCTACTTTGCTGAAATAAAACCTTTGTGTTTATTGATTATATTTTCATTTTTTTTTCTATCACATATCATGGTAATGTTAGATACGAAGGACTCAGAAATGGCAAGGCCTTCAGTACATGAATGTTTAGAAATTCTACCCAAATAGCAGTATCATCGGCGTATTTGATAACTAAACAATTGAAATTTGATCTGATTTCATCAGTGTAGATTGTAAATAGTAAGGCAGACAAAGGTACACCAACATCAATTTTTCAGATAAACCCCTTTTTAAGTTTTATTCGGCCGGACCAATTTGATCTGATCTTCGACAAAGTTTTTCATTAAGGAGCACAGTGTTAAATGCACTGTACAGAAAAAGAACTTTTTGTAAATCAAGTAAGTCATGTGACACATCAGCTTACTCGCCTCTTGCCATGTGTTACTAAAAGGAATGGTCCAAAAGGGATATAATATTATTTTTACTAAATCCAACATCAATGTTTTTTTCAGATAAACCCCTTTTTAAGTTGTATTCTAGGGGATATAATGTGTGAGTTAATGGGGCCGGACCAACCTTTCAAGAAATCAGCTTTTGATATGACGTCATCCAAGAGCCAGTTGTATTTCCCAATGAAATGATTCCCATGGATATATTTCTTCTGGGAGTTTTCGACAAAGTTTCGTAGATCACTGATTAATACATGCTTTATATCTTTTTATATATTATCACAGTGTTAAAAGCTGGGTATATTATTGGTCAACTGGCAATTTATAAAGTACAGAAAAAGAACAAGGTTTTTTTGAGATGCTTGTTTCATGAATTTAAGTTTAAAGTAGATACTATGGCATGCACATTTGAAGGGATGAAGGTATTAGGATAGCATTTTTGTACATGAAACGCCCTTCTTGTATGCAAACTGTAACTGATCACCAAATGAAACAATAGACTTGTTCATTAGACAGGAAACGCCCTTCTTGTGCAAAGTAATTTGGAACCTGCATTAGACAGGAAGTAAAATATAGTTGAAACAATACTGCTAAGAGCTATCGGCCTAAAATCATTTACAGTTGATGGAGATTTTACTTTTGGTATTGGTGACGTGATGGCACTTTTCCACAGCAAAGGAACAATGCTTTCATTATAAATATGGGTAAAGATGCCCGCCAATTTCATGGGGCAAAACCTATACACCCACCAGGGAATACAATCGCAACCAGATGAGACATGCACCTTTCTTCACAATTTGAAATTGCCTTATGACATCATTTTTGGCCAAAGAAATTGCGGTGCCCTCAAGAGATTCGGTAAGCGCAGATCAATGTCCCGCTATCGATTAAACCTGCCAAAATGTCTACGAAGTTCCTGGCCCAAGTCACTCGGAACCAAGATCTTGGGGTTATCAGTTTCTTTTACAGTTTTCACCAAATCCCAGAGACATCTAGAGTTCATACTTACTAACCTTGGAAAGATCTCTTCTATCTTTGTGAACTAGTTTGTTAATTTCCTGTTGGATCCTGTTTCTCTTATCTCTATCATCAGTTTCAATTGCCTTTTTTCTTTTCCCTCTCTAAACTTTCTATCATACTGTCTGCTGGGAGCCTAGTCATCATGTCAGATATCGGAATTTCCATAGTCGGAACACATTGATCACTAACAAATTCGATGTATTCTGAAATCACATCAGTAAGTTCATCGAGGCTATCTGAGCTATTCATAAACAGATAAACATGTCCTTAGTCAGTGGTCCCTATAATACCTTGTAGAGCGCTGATATTCGACAGATTTCTTTTTAACTTCTTCATTTTTTGTTTCAATTTTCCTGTATTTTCTCATAAATTTGGGTAGGATTGTGATACTGAAGTGATCGGACGTGGCTACCGGTGTAAAAGTTTTTTTTTTCCCAGTAAATTTGGGCCCCCCGCCCTTAATTCCTAGGAATTTTGGGGCCCCCAGACAATCAAGCTACAGCTCTCTAGTAAATTTGGTCCCCCTAGTAAAAACGGTTATAGTAAAAAATAGGAAATATAGCACCAGACCCTTCTTTCCTATGAAATTTGGAGACAACAACTTGTCCCCCTTTTGCAAGAAAAAGCCCTTCTTCTCCCTGCATACTAAATCTCACTGCCGTTTTGCGTAAAGCACGCGTCTTTTTTCTTTAGTGTATTAGCTTATCACTTCTTATCACTTTTCAGCTTATCATTTCAGTACACAAAATTAATTGAAGGAACCGTACACCAGTAAATTACCTATAAAATCAGCTTATCATTTCAGTACACAAAATTAATTGAAGGAACCGTACACCAGTAAATTATCTATAAAATCAGTCCGAAGGGGACTACATTCACTAGACATTCCATAGGAAATAAGGTCCGGGGGCCCAAATTTACGGGGGGCAAAATTTACTATCACACCGGCGTTGATAGTTTCGCCTCATTGCTGTCAACTTGGACAAATTCACAATCTAACTTGTTTCCAGATTGTGGGTAGGTTATAAAATCAACAATATTGTAAAACCCCATTATTTCAAGAAAGGGAACTCGATCTCTGCCAAAGTCACCACATATGATTATATGAGATATGGGGTTTTCTCTTTTAATACTAGTTAAAGCATTACGTAACAGTTTATCTGCTTCTCCGAATTTAGACGAAAGTCATGTGTATATATTAATTATTGTAATATTCGACATTTTGCTGGGTAGAAAACGTGGACGAACCCTGACTGCAAGTACCTCGATGTCCAGCGTAGAAAGAGTGGCACACACCTTTGGGCGGTTTTTAGATCAGCCTTTATTAATCCTCCACCGTGTGCGGAAAATTGACAAAGTTTTCAAGCTGTATCGCTTCATCAGTTTGGGATGTCTCGGAATCAGGACATTCTTTGTTGATTTTTTCCTGCAGAGCTATGGAGCGTAAGTTTTTTGATTCACCTTCATGTAATCAGATCATTTGAAAAATGAAATCAACTTACATGACTTGCTTTTGAAGTTCAACCATGACGCATCGCTTGTTTATACCTACGTCACTTTCAAAATCGAGAAAGTGTTAGTTTTGAAATGTAAGTTAATTAATTGCTACCGGCTTTGACCATGTAAGCCACTATTAAACGTTGGCGTTATACGTACAGACGTAAGGTTATTCTGCGTGATTTTTTGGAATATACCCAAATACTGCCGCTTGTTTAAATGTTGTTTGTAAACTGATTTTGCAGTAGTGATACGAGCTGCATGAATGTCATTTCTCTTTCGCAATGTTGGAAATTCCGCTTTCTCACACTTCCCCTCAACCTTAATTGCTGTATAAGTTATTATGTATTCGGCTGTACAGAGGGTACGGCATTACAACAGGATTGCCCACAGCCAGAATGTGTACAACAACCGACCTCAAACAGTCAAATGTTTCTCTGAACTGAAATTCTTTTCAGGAACATGAAATTCAAAGAGCACAGGGATTCACAACTTTTCGAGGGCGAGGTAAGTTGAGGCTTCGTCTTTACTTGCTAGCGCTGTATTTAGAGATCTATATGAGCTTTTGTTTTCACTTATTGTAAAACAACTTTAGATTGGTCAATGCAGGATTTGTGAAATTGCCAAAATAAAATGAATGCGCAACATTTGTGCGCATGCCATCTCACTCGGTCTGATAAATCTCATAACCGGCAGTCAGTGTCGCAAACGAAGTCTTGAGTCAGTGCCGTCAGAGGGGAGGGGTCAAAGGAGCATTGCCCGGGCCCGGAGTCCTATCCTAGGAGCCCGGGTCAGGGCCCTTAAAAATTAAGAAAAGGAATGTGCGTTCAAACAGGGGCCCCTCAAAATATAAATCCATGTATGACAATGGCGAAAACGTGTAGAATTGGAACAGTAATATTTCCGATATGGCAGTATGTGGTAAGAATTTTCAGTTTGCCCCCGTGATCTTCTCGGCAGCCCTGCTTAGACGGTTATAGTCAATAAAATATAAGGGAATTTAAAACCAATTGATGGTCTCATTTGCTCGACACGTCAATTTGGAATCCTTGCATAAGACTCATGCTATACATATATATGCAGGCTAGTGGTGTAAGAAGGGTTTCTGTATATGCTGTGGGAGGATTGGCGTTTTGGACTCCGTGTTAATATTGCTATCTTGCTCATGGCCCCTGGGGTTTATAGCTATCTTGTTCGTGGCCCCTGGGGATTATTGTTGTCTTGCTAGTGGCCTATGGGGTTTATTGCTATCTTGCTCGTGGCCCCTGGGGTTTATTCACGGTCCCTTTCTATTACCCTGTTGTTGAGTCATCGCATACAATGGAATTTTAGCCCCGCCGGTTGTATCCCCGGGTTCCTTCGAAGCAGTGCCGTAGATCTCCTTCAAAACGTTAGTGTGTGGGGCCCGGGGAGGGAGGGGGGGAGGGTATGGGGTCAGACTTTTCTCTCACAAAGTAGAGAAACATTGTAGTCACAAAGTGACGTGATGTATTTTTTCAATTCTGCCAAAAAGTGGGGACCTTATCCTTCCTGCCCACGTGAATTACAGCCCTGCTTCGAAGTCACCATTGCGAGGCTTTAAATGTGAATGCATGGCTTATCTTTGTCAAGTTATTCCCCGCCAACACTATACCCATGCAATTACAGGATCACGAGTCCCGTGGCAGACTCATAAGTGGGGCAGTGTGAGGGGACGAAAAATTAAATGACCATGTTTCGTGTAAATTATGCTTTGTTTTGGAGTGAAACATCGATTGTTTATTGGGGTCCTCACGTTTTTTTACCTCATCATAAACTATGGCGTTTGTGTAATAGTCACACAAATATTGTCTAATATGGACAGGTAGCAACAACATAGAAACTTAAATGGTTTCAAATAGACTGAAAACCATGAAACAGCAAGAAATCCCATCACAATTGCTTAGAAATTGATCAGTTAACAGCATTTTAAAACTTAGGTATCTTAGCATGTAAGTGGCGCAATATTTTGTGACATCAGAATGGGACAACTAGGAAATTGTTCATGTTTTATCTTATTGTTGTTTGGTCCTTCCCCAAATATTTTGCATGGGACAAGGAAGTTATCATGAACAGGAAATGTGATATAATTATAACCTTAATCCAAATTCAGCAGCAGAGAACGCAATTTAAGAATCTTAGCCTAGATACAGGGGCGGAGCCAGGATAAGTGGAATGTCATGGGCAGGGGCGTAGCTAGGGCTCTACGGGCCGGGGCGAGTGGGCCCTGCGGGCCCCTATATAGGTATAATGATTTTTTTTTCACGGAAAAGGTTGCATGTTTTCTTTTGATTTGGAAAAAATGGTAAATTATTAACAAAACATTTAGTAAAATCAATGGAAAGTTTGTTAAACTTTGGTAACAGTTCGCGATAATTCATAAAAAAGATAACCGAAAATTGCAGAAAAATCGCCCTCAAATGAAAAAAATCTTCCAAAAATTAAAGAAAATTGCACGAGAATGAAAGAAATTTCCCTTAAAAATTGAAAGATATATTTAACAAACAGTGAAAGAAAAATTCCGAAAATCAAATACAATTTACCGAAAAATTGCTCCAAAATGAAGGATATTTTCCGAAAATTTGACGAGGTTGAAGAAAATTGCTCAAAAATTGAGGGAAGTTTCCGAAAATTGAAGAAGAAAAAAAAAAAATCGAAGGAAATTGTCTCAAAATGAAAGAATTTTTCCAAAAATTTCACGAGATTGAAGGAAATTTTGCAAAGATTGAAAGAAATTTCCCAAACATTGAACGAAATGTCCGAAAATTTGATTTTTTTTTACATAAACCGTGACTCAAATTATCTCATGGTAAAAAAGTATCATCGGAAAAATCTCAGCGGATGTGCCCCCGCCCCTCTGAATCCGCCCCATATGATTTTAAATTTGGGAAAGAAATTTAAAGAATTACATTTAAGAATAAAGCTGTATTTTTGTTCATACATTATCACTTTTGTGAATGCTGAAATCTTTTACAAACTGTGATTTGTCATAACTTAACAACTATAAGCGATACAGATAAGTGATATTGTGCCCATTTTAAAGGGGACATAAAGTCTGACATAATCTTTATTTCATATAAATAATAGAATTAAAAATAAAACATTTTTCTGACTAAGTGGCATACCTCTCGAAGCAATCTAACACATTTTTTGTTATTAAAAACTTTCATATTACCATAAGGGAGCGCGTATTTTTAATTTTAGAACATGCATAAATGATGTCATCAACCCAACTTTGGAATGCTTTGTATTTCTTTATAATCTTAAGTTTTCTGGCTGATGAAAAATTGTTTTCCTTTAGTAAGGGTCAAGGACAATTTTTGTGCATACATGAAATTTTTAAAACATACTCTTAAAACGTTGTGTAATCTTGGAATAAAAACTTTAATACAATCTATAAAGAAATACATTATAATTCTTGCCCTGTTGGGGAAATTGTTTAATCATGCTGTTATAGTAGTAACAGGGGCCTATACAGCAAGTTACCAATCAGGAACCAGCATTGCTACACGTGGTAGCTTATTTGTAGATTCTTAATGCTGCCTTCTGATTGGTCACTGGCTGTACCGTCTCCTTTTTCTTTGGAGAGATTGGTTTATATACGACCGTCTCCCTATTTTTCCTTGGTCGATCTATTGTTGGGGGAAATGTTCCATCGAGGGATAAGGTCCAAAGTTCATATACGACCGTCTCCCTATTTTTCATTGGTCGGTCGGTTGGTGGGAAAAATGTTTCATCGAGGGATAAGGTCCCAAGTTCATATACGACCGTCTCCTTATTTTCTTCTGCTTTCTAGGTGGTATATAACTTTATCGTAGTCGACAGGTTCAGGACTCCATTTTCTCAAGAGTTTAAACATTTGGTCGGCTAAGATTTTTTATTCCATGATGCGTTCGCCCTGAATACAAATGGCAGGAAGGAACAGGTTTGCTTTGCTAAATTTATACCTTGTTCCGATCTCTTTGACCGATCAGAAGCCAGAACAGTATGATGTCACCCGAGTTGGTGGCGCTCTTTGTTATTATACAAGCTACTCTGGCGTTAGCTCTAAAGTTATGAATCTAAATGAAAGGAAATCTTTTGCTTTGTTCTCTATTCTTAGTTCCGAAGTTTTGGTTTATAGTATTGCAGGAAAGTTTCAAGCCGTCCCCGTTGGTGGCGCTCTTTTATTACGTTTTATGCCAGAGAATCAGCTTCTATAGACTCTTCATGATTCTGCATTTGTAGCGAGATACCAAAATCTCCTGAAGAAAAAAAAGCTGACAGAAAAAAAAGCTCGTAGAAAGAAATGCGTGTAGTTAAAAAAAAAAAACGTGCTGAAAAAAGAACGTGCTTTCGTTCAACAAAAAAAAAAAAAACTAATTTGGTCGGATTATATTAATATCGTTATTTTTAGAGGGTCCTAAATGCATCAATCACCTTTAACAAGATTTACAATCTTCATTCAGAGTATATTTTTATTTTTTTAATATATCAATTGTCGATTGACTCACTGCTACATAACCCTAGTCCATGCAGTTTATTTTGATGCGATTGAGTGGATATGTTTAGTGTTGTGCGTGAACATCGACAGGTCAGTGACCGTCCGGCTGAGCTCGAGAACCATCTTTTACAATAGAACGTCGAAGACCCTCGCGTAGTACAGAAGCACCACCTAAGCCAGTTTCACCGCAGAGTTTTATCGCCCTATGCGTAGTGGCGAATATTGCATTCGTTACCCTCGCCTTACATCAGGCAACTCTAGCTTATCATGGGCAAGCAAGGTGTGTTTTCTTCTTCGTGAATGTTGGCGTGTACTTAAATTACATTGATCTGTCGTAGGTTTATCTTATAGGCCTAATTTATAATGATACTGCAAAAGAATCATACGTGAAATATTGGTTCAATTTTGCATACAAACAGTAATAATCTGAATTGTTTCAATACAAATAAAGACACATTGCTAATGCATGTAAATCCATGGCTGAAAAGATGTATTGCCTCATAATTAATTGAATTAATTGTTCCGTTTATTAATTGTTACGTTTGTTTAAATAAATCAGAATCGTTTACAAGGCCAAAAAACATTCTCCTAACATACATACCAACCTATGGCAGCATCGATCAATTGCCTTAGAATTAAGTTAAACATTTAATTTCGTTAACTTACGTACGCGTTGATTCAAATCAATATTCAAGTAATAATCCAATAAATCCTGTCCGTTTGGTATATACACAATAACACACGCACACTAAGATCTAATAAATCCTGTCCGTTTGGTATATCCACAGTAATGCACATACATAAGATCCAATCAATCCTGTCCGTTTGGTATATCCACAATAACGCACACACACTAAGATTCAATAAATCTTGTCCGTTTGGTATATCCACAATAACGCACACACACTAAGATCCAATAAATCCTGTCCGTTTGGTATATCCACAATAAACACACACTAAGATCCAATAAATCCTGTCCGTTTGGTATATCCACAGTAACGCACACACACTAAGATCCAATAAATCCTGTCCGTTTGGTATATCCACAATAAACACACACTAAGATCCAATAAATCCTGTCCGTTTGGTATATCCACAGTAACGCACACACACTAAGATCCAATAAATCCTGTCCGTTTGGTATATCCACAATAACGCACAAACACTAAGATCTAATAAATCCTGTCCGTTTGGTATATCCACAATAAACACACACTAAGATCCAATAAATCCTGTCCGTTTGGTATATCCACAGTAACGCACACACACTAAGATCCAATAAATCTTGTCCGTTTGGTATATCCACAATAAACACACACTAAGATCCAATAAATCCTGTCCGTTTGGTATATCCACAGTAACGCACACACACTAAGATCCAATAAATCCTGTCCGTTTGGTATATCCACAATAACGCATACACACTAAGATCTAATAAATCCTGTCCGTTTGGTATATCCACAATAACGCACACACACTAAGATCCAATAAATCCTGTCCGTTTGGTATATCCACAATAACGCACACACACAAAAGATCCAACAAATCCTGTCCGTTTGGTATATCCACAGTAACGCACACACACTAAGATCCAATAAATCCTGTCCGTTTGGTATATCCACAATAACGCACACACACAAAGATCCAACAAATCCTGTCCGTTTGGTATATCCACAGTAACGCACACACACAAAGATCCAACAAATCCTGTCCGTTTGGTATATCCACAATAACGCACACACACTAAGGTCCAATAAATCCTGTCCTATTGGTATATCCACAGTAAGGCACACACACTAAGGTCCAATAAATCCTGTCCGTTTGGTATATCCACAATAACGCACAAACACTAAGATCTAATAAATCCTGTCCGTTTGGTATATCCACAATAACGCACACACACAAAGATCCAACAAATCCTGTCCGTTTGGTATATCCACAATAACGCACACACACTAAGATCCAATAAATCCTGTCCGTTTGGTATATCCACAATAACGCACACACACTAAGATCCAATAAATCCTGTCCGTTTGGTATATCCACAATAACGCACACACACTAATATCCAATAAATCCTGTCCGTTTGGTATATCCACAATAACGCACACACACTAAGGTCCAATAAATCCTGTCCTATTGGTATATCCACAGTAAGGCACACACACTAAGGTATAATAAATCCTGTCCGTTTGGTATATCCACAATAACGCACACACACTAAGATCCAATAAATCCTGTCCGTTTGGTATATCCACAGTAATGCACAAACACTAAGATCTAATAAATCCTGTCCGTTTGGTATATTCACAATAACAATAATAACCATGCTGCTCGTCTGCTTTCATCCTGCACGAAATTCGATCATATCACTCCAATTCTGTTTAACCTTCATTGGCTACCTATTCAGTTTAGAATAAAATTCAAAATTCTCATGTTCGCCCATAAATCTGTCTATATATCCGGACCTTCTTACTTACATTTAAAAGTTTTTAACCCAATTCGTTTTACCAGACAGTCAACTGCTCCAACTCTTGTTTTACCAAAATTTAATTCTAAATCTGCTGGTCAAAGATCTTATTCTGTTGCTGCCTGTACCTTGTGGAATAATTTACCCGTTCAATTACGTGCAATTCACTGTTACGATGTTTTTAAATCTCAACTGAAAACCCATCTTTTTAAATGTGCTTATAATCTTCAGTCTTTGTTTTATGTATTGATTCATTGTGTATACTTATTTTAGGTATTTCTGTAATTTGTACTTTTACTTTATTTGTTTTTACTTCATTTGTTTATATTTCTTATTCAGCATGTTCAGCTTTTAATCTTTAGTTTAGCCTATGAATTATGTATTGATTAATTGCGTATTTATATTTTAGGTATTTCAATTTTTTTGCTTTTAAATTTCTAGTTTTATACTTCATTTGTTTCATATATCTTATCATTTACTTTACTTACTGTTCCGCGCTCCTGACGATTTAGTTCAAAGGGGCGCGTTATAAATATATGTGTATTATTATTATTATTAACGCACACATACTAAGATTCCTGTCCGTTTGGTATATCCACAATAACGCATACACACTAAGATCCAATCAATCCTGTCTGTTAGGTATATTCACAATAATGTGTACACACTAAGATCCAATGAATCCTGTCCGTTTGCTATATCCACAATAACGCACACACACTAAGATTCCTGTCCGTTTGGTATATCCACAATAACGCATACACACTAAGATCCAATAAATCCTGTCTGTTTGATATATGCACAATAACGCACACACACTAAGATCCAATAAATCCTGTCCGTTTGGTATATCCACAATAACGCATACACACTAAGATCCAATCAATCCTGTCTGTTTGATATATCCACAATAACGCACACACGCTAAGATCCAATAAATCCTGTCTGTTTGATATATCCACAATAACGCACACACACTAAGATTCCTGTCCGTTTGGTATATCCACAATAACGCATACACACTAAGATCCAATAAATCCTGTCTGTTTGATATATGCACAATAACGCACACACACTAAGATCCAATAAATCCTGTCCGTTTGGTATATCCACAATAACGCATACACACTAAGATCCAATCAATCCTGTCTGTTTGATATATCCACAATAACGCACACACGCTAAGATCCAATAAATCCTGTCTGTTTGATATATCCACAATAACGCACACACACTAAGATCCAATAAATCCTGTCCGTTTGGTATATCCACAATAACGCATACCCACTAAGATCCAATAAATTATGTCCGTTAGGTATATCCACAATAACGCACACACGCTAAGATCCAATAAATCCTGTCCGTTTGGTATATCCACAATAACGCACACACACACACACACTAAGATCCAATAAATCCTGTCCGTTTGGTATATCCACAATAACGCACGCACACACTAAAATGCCAAATACGCGCAAGCCGAACAAATCCACAAGAGCAACTGAAAAATACGTCCGTTCTCTTTGAAATCACAACACGAAATTAGCAAATGAACGCTGTCATGTTCTGCATCTCTAGCTAGCTCTGCATGTTGACAAAATGCATGCGCTCCGTTCTATTTGAAGTCAGAACCAGAAACGGGCATTGAAAACACTGTTAATATGATGTAATTCGGGTATTCCTCTAACCGCGCGCTGTGACTTTGGTTAACTTTCCTACAGCGCATAGTTTTGATACGAAAATTTGTATGGAGCGATGGGAGCTTCCTACACAATTGGCAAAGAATTTGAAGCCGCGTCAATGTGAAGACCGGCTCAGTAATTGGTCTAGGACGGGACCGAAAAATACGGTAGCTCAGAAGGATCTTGTTTTGTTTTATAACGCAAACAGGATGAGACGAGGTTTATGTTGTAAATGATGGGAAATACCATAGAAATGGAGAACATTGAGATGACCTATTCTGTACGAAACACTTTTCAATTGTCAATGACGTAGAGCGCAAAATTTTGACATGAGCTAAAAAAAAAAATCACATACAAAATTATTTGAAGTACGATTTCTTGTAATATACGACGCATTTCAACGACGATTTTCTCAAATAGTGTTGTCATTTGAAACTATCTTTTTATTTTTAAATCCTACCGACAAGTGTTTAAAACGATAGTTTTGAGCGACCCTTTTTTATATTATATTTCATATTTGAGAGAAGAAAAAAAATTAGGTATGGAGTAAAATTAGGAGTAAAGTAATGAGTAGAAGGAGAAAAGTAATGAGTAAAGTAATGAGTAAAAAGAGTAACGTATGAAGTAAACTAACGTAGTATGTAAATGGAGTAATGTAGAGAGTAAAAGGGGAAAAGTAATGAGTAAAAGGAGTAATGTAGGAGCAAAAGGGTAAAGTAACCAGTAAAAAGAGCACTGTATGGAGTACAAGGAATAATGTATAGAGTAAAAGGAGTAAAGTAATGAGTAAAAGGAGAAAAGTAATGAGTAAAAGGAGTATAGTTATGAGCAAAATGAGTAATGTAGGGAGTAAAAGGAGTACTGTATGAAGTAAAAGGAATAAAGTAATTAGTCAAATGAGTAATTTAGGGAGTAAAAGGAGAAAAGTAATGAGTAAAAGGAGTAAAGTATTGTGTTAAAGGAGTAATGCATGAAGCAAAAGGGGTAAAGTAACGAGTAAAATGAGCATGTAGGGAGCAAAGGAGTAATGTATGGAGTTAAAGCAGTAAAGTAATAAATAAAGGGAGTAAAGTAATGATTAAAAGGAGTAAAGTAATGAGTAAAATGAGTAATTTAGGTAGTAAAAGGAGTAATGTATGGAGTAAAAGGGCTAAAGTAATTAGTCAAATGAGTAATGTAGAGAGCACAAGGAGTAGTATAATGAGTAAAATGAGTCGTGTAGATAAAAAGAGTAATGTATTGAGTAAAATGAGCAATGTAGGTAGTAAACGGAGTAAAGTAATGAGTAAAATGAGTAATATAGGGAGTAAAATGAGAAAAGTAATGAGTAAAGTTATGAGCAAAAGGAGTAATGTATGCACCAAAAGGAGAAAAGTAACGAGTTAAATGAGCAATATACGTGTGTAAAATAGGACTACGACTAACACAGAACATTTCTATAAATGCGCAGAACGTTATAAACAATTTAAAGAAACTAAAAACACAGTGGTTGACTATTTCAAAGAGTAAAATTAGACATTGTGAAATATTCTATTTTATTTGGCAAATTCTTAGTATTTCCTTATAATTATGTTCTTCAACAGTTAGTAACAGGTTCCTGTGAACATATTAGATCTTACCAAGGATCCAGTCACGTGACTGCATTCTTTGATCAAGCATATCTCGAGTTTGCTATCAGTAATACAGTCGAATCTGATGTACGGTAATAGCATTTATTTGAGGACGTAGATGACATTTTGTGAGAGTATGTGAATGTCGGATTACAAGATTTTGTTGTAAAATTATATTAAACGTCTACCATTTTCAGCGTGTCATCCGCAATATCCAGGCCATTCCAATTTGGTACAGTATACGGTACGCAGTAAAACGCAACTACTAGTCAGCTTAGACAAAAGTACTGCGGTTACTATAGCAATTTCGCACTAGACGAAGTTGCATAAACTTACACACGTGACTTCAAAATACATAACAGTAAAACTAGAATTTACATAAGGTGAAGAAACAAATGAGATGAACAACATAAATTAAGAATATCGCGGCATATCAATAAAGTGTTTATAAAGTGTTCAAATGTTTTTTTAAAGGAATATTTAGGCTGATTTTAATACAAGCGGGGAGAAAATTGTATCATCCTTCTATTCAAATTTGGTATGTGAAACGTTAGTAAGTGTAGTAAATAGTTACTAAAATATAGGATACAAAATCAACTGCAATCTATAATTATTCTACTATTTATATCAAATGTAAGGGTATCCCCTCTCATTCCCTCCCCATTTATCACAAGATTTGTGTTAAAGAAACTTGCGGTTCGTAAGTTGCACAGAAATTAAAAATCCCTATCATATTAGTGATTTTATATTAATTGGTAAATATATATATATATATATATATATATATATATATATATATATATATATATATATATATATATATATATATATATATATATATATATATATATATATATATATATATATATATATATATATATATATATATATATATATATATATATATATATATATATATATATATATATATATATATATATATATATATATATATATATATATATATATATATATATATATATATATATATATATATATATATATATATATATATATATATATATATATATATATATATATATATATATATATATATATATATATATATATATATATATATATATATATATATATATATATATATATAAAACAGAAACGACAAAATGGCGTATATTAGGCGCTACTGTACTTTGCATCCGCCGTCGAAAGTATTTACTAAAAATGCAAGAAAGATATGCGCCGACGATAATACTTACTAAAATGCGAGGAACGAGTAAGCAATTTATAAAAGCTACAAAGAAAACGAAACAGTCGTTTGTTTAAAATAATCGTTTTATTGCTGCCGTTATCAACATGCGCCTTCGAAAATATTTACTAAACATTTTATTTTAAACATGATTCATTTTACTCAATATATTACTTCTTTAACTCCCTAAATAACTAATTTTACTAATTACTTTACTCCTTGTACTGTTACTCAATACATTACTCCTTCTACTTCCTACATGACTCATTTACTCATTACATTACTCCTTTTACTCCCTACATTGCTCATTTTACTTATTACTTTTCTTCTTTTGCTCCGTACATTACTCCTTTTACTCATCACTTTACTCATTTTGCTCAATACACAACTCCTTTTACTCCCTAGGTGACTCACTTTACTCATTACATTACTCTATTTACTACCTACATTGCTCATTTTACTCATTACTTTTTTATTTTGCTCCATACATTACTCCTTTTACGCATCACTTTACTCATTTTGCTCAATACACAACTCCTTTTACTCCCTATGTGACTCACTTTACTCATTACATTACTCTATTTACTCCCTACATTGCTCATTTAACTCATTACTTTTTCATTTTGCTCCTTACATTACTCATTTTACTCGTTATTTTGCTCCTTTGACTAATTAATTTACTCCTTTTACTTATTACTTTACTGCTTTTACTCCCTACATTGCTAATTTTACTGGTTACTTTACCCGTTTGACCCATAAATTACTCCTTTTACTCACTACTTTTTTTCCTTTTACTCACTACTTTTCTTCTTTACATTACTCATTTTACCTACTACTTCATTCCGTATACATGCATACATTACTCCTTTTATTCATCACTGTTTTCTTTTTACTTAACACACTACTCCTTTTACTCATCACTTTACTCATTTTACCCAACACATTACTCCTTTTACTCCCTACATGACTCATTAACTCATTACATCACTCATTTTACTCCATACATTGCTTATTTTACTAATTACTTTTCTCCTTTTGCTCTATACATTACTCCTTTTACTCATCACTGTACTCATTTTACTCAATACATTACTCCTTTTACTCGAACTACATGCTCCATTTTACTCAATACATTACTTCTTTTACTCCGTACATTTCTCATTTTACTCATTACTTAACTCCTTGTACTCCCTACATTGCTCATTTTAATCATTACTCTACTCGTTTTACTCAACACATTACTCCTTTACTCCCTACATGGAAAGGTTTTGAAAAGTATTGTGTACTACAAATTGATATTCAGGTATTCAGCTCACTAATATCTGGTACAAAATTAATTTTCATTTTAGAAAATATTCTTACTCTGTAGTACAGTTAATGACTTTAAAAATCATACAGCATGAAAGTTGGAATACTATTGCACTGAAATGATTTGTTCATTGGATACCAAACGCAAAACAAATGAGAGTAAAACTAAACATTGCCTATCAAAGAGAAGATAATTAGATTGCATGCAGCAAACGTGGAGCTTTTTCACTTTCCCAACTTGAAAGCTTGAGAAACTTTTGCAAACAAATTGAAAGCAACTTTAATAAGTAATACACATAGAATTAAAAAAAATAATGCACCCATGGATTGAAAGTAATTAGGCTACAATACAAGAAATAGGCCTATTCCAAGGAGTTTTTATAATTATTTTGTAAGTTAAACTTTATGAATTTAGGGCCTGCAATTGCAGTTGGTAAATGATGTTGAACAGAAATTTGTGAATGAAACTGAAAACTTATAGTTTATTCAAATGGAAATGAAAGTAATCGGTGGGCAATTTGAACCGTCTCTACCTATCTAAACAAGTTGGCAGTTAAGTTACTTTTACTTTGTTTTATACACACCTATCTGCCAGCTGGTCAGCCTCTTTAGACTTTGTTTGATGGGTGTTTTGTTGATAGGCACATGTCAACTATTAAACTAATTAGACTTATTTTGGTCTCTTGCCCACCCCACCCGAGCTAACAATTGTAATGCTGCGTTTCAAGCATGTTTTTTTTTTATCATGACAGACATTTACTATTTTCTTTTGTTTTTATTTAGCTGATGTTTTTTTGTTTTTGTTTGATGACTGCTGATGTTTATTGATACACATAGGTCCTACTGTGTACATTGTACAATGTATTCCAATCCAATAAATGTTGTTAGTGTACACATAACATATGTCCCATAGCAGTGGCGTGGTGGCAAGGGGCGACAGCCCCCCCCCCCAGCGAAGCTTTCTGAGGAGTCGCCAAGTGCTCAAGGGGCGCCAAAATCGCTCTAATAAAAAAATACGTGTTGATCAATACCTTCTTCCTATATTATTAAGCAAGAAATATTCCATTTTTGTAGTCCAAAAGCGCATGATTTTTCCCAGAAAAGACTATCTGCTCCTGCCAAGGGAAAACAATTTTATTGAATACAGCTGGTAGAAGCTTTTCGAGATGGCCCGAATGCTCACAGGGGCGCAAAAATTGTCATGAACATATACTCTTATATACTTTTTATTCTCAGCCGTTGTAAATATTTTTTCTCAAAGCTTTATTCTTACATTAAAAACATAAAAACCATTCCTAGACCCAACTAAAGACACATATATAGCCAATGGGATCATAGACTACATTTCTTCCTTGTTTTGACACAGTGGCGAATGTTTCAAAGTAGTTTTTCGTTTAAGTTGACATAGTGCTGTACATAGTGACAAATGTGTGCAATTAACGAGGTTTAATTGCAAAGTACTATAATTAACAAGTATCATATATTGATTATTTATTGTTTACTGGTTTAAATCATTTACTAGTTATAGAATACGAGGAAAATAAACATATAAATGATTTTAATATGCGTTTAAAGACATTCGGCACTATGTCAAAACAAAGAGGAAAAAAAAAAAACGCTTTCCAATAGATCCTACATTCGTCACTATGTCAAAACAGGGACGATTTGAACAATCGTTCCAAAATAATATTCCTTGTCACTAACTTTAATTCGCAATTTACACAATTTTGAGCAATTTCCTGCAACCAAAAAAACGCTACTAGCTTCCTGGGGTTTCGTCCCATCGGCGGCTGAGGACGTCGACCCTGGATTTGACACAACATTAAGCAATTTTCTGCTCTGAAAATCGTAAGATATGCCGCGGATTTCTTCCCTCAGCGCCCCTACGTGCAGCTTCACCCAATAGATGTGACACATTTTAAAGCCCTTTTCTGCTATTAAAACCACGAGCAATCCTGGGTTCTAAACGGAGATGATTTACAGGATCTTAGTGGGTATGCGTTAATGTGGATATACCAAAACGGACAGGATTTATTGGATCTTAGTGTGTGTGCGTTATTGTGGATATACCAAACGGACAGGGCTTATTGGATATTAGTGTGTGTGCGTTATTGTGGATATACCAAACGGACAGGGTTTATTGGATCTTAGTGTGTGTGCGTTATTGTGGATATACCAAAACGGACAGGATTGATTGGATCTTAGTGTGTGTGCCTTACTGTGGATATACCAAACGGACAGGGCTTATTGGATATTAGTGTGAGTGCGTTATTATATATATCGATGTTATTTAAGTACACGCCAACATTAACATGGAAGAAAACACACCTTGCTTGCCCATGATACGCTAGAGTTGCCTGATGTAAGACAAGGGTAACGAATGCAATATTCGCCAATCTTGCTTAGGGCGATATAACTCTGCGGTGAAAACAGGCTTAGGTGTTGCTTCTGCACTACGCGAGGGTCTTTGACGTTTCATTGTAAAAGATGGTTCTCGAGCTCAGCCGGACGGTCACTGACCGGTCGATGTCCACGCACAACACTAAACATATCCACTCAATCGCATCAAAATAAACTTCATGGACTAGGGTTATGTAACAGTGAATCAATCGACAATTGATATGTTAAAAAAATGATTATATACTCTGAATGAATATTGTAAATCTCATTAAAGGTGATTGATGCATTTAGAACCCTCTAAAAATAACAATATATGTATATTCCGACCAAATTAGTGGGATCTTTGTTTAACAAGAGCGCGTTTTTTTTTTTTAAACACATTTTTTCTGCTCGCTTTTAGTTACTATATGCATTTTGTTTTTCTCTACGAGCTTTTTTTATTCTGCGAGCCTTTTTCTTCTACGAGATTTTGGTATCTTGCTACAAATGCAGCTTTATGAAGAATCTATAGAAACTGATTCTCTGGCATAAAACGTAATAAAAGAGCGCCACCAACAAGGACGGCCTAAAACTTTGCTGCATTCCTATTGGTCAAGGAGTATAAACCAAAACTTCGGAACAAAGAATAAAAGAACAAAGCAAAACATTTCCTTTCATTTGGATTCAGAACTTAGAGCTAATGCCAGAGTAGCTTGTATAATAACAAAAGAGCGGCACCAACTCGGATGACTACATACCTTTCTGGCTTCTGATTGGTGAAAGAGATCAGAACAAGGTTTAATATAGCAACGTCCTGTTCCTTCCTGCCATTTGTACTCAGAACTTCAGGGCGAACGCGAGTGGGAAATCTTAGCCGATCTAATGTTTAAACTCTTGATAAAATGGAGTCCTGAAGCTGTCGACTACGATAAAGTTATATACCACCTAGAAAGCAGAAAAAATAGGGAGACGGTCGTAAATGACCTTAGGACCTTTATCCCTTGATGAAACATTTTCCCAGCAACCGACCGACCAATGAAAAATAGGGAGAGAATCGAATATAAACCAATCCCTCCAACACGGGGAAGACGGTCGTATGATAAAATAGCCAGTGACCAATCATAAGGCAGCATTACAAATATGTAAATGAGCTTACACGTGATAGCAATGTTGGCTCCTGATTTTCAGTATAGGCTCCTCTTACTACCGTTGATCATACTATTTCGATGAAAATTTTAGAATTTCATTATGGCTTAAGAGGCACTGCTCTTAAATGGTTTTTAAGTTATTCAAGCTCTAGGTTCCAATTGGCTTTTTTTGAGGGCGTTCATTCAAGTGCTGTTTATCTTAACCATGGTGTGCCTCAGAGGTCGTGCATTGGACCCCTGTACTTTACTCTCTACACCAGCTCACTTTTTTTTGTCATCCCAAACCATCTTGTCTCAGGTTTCTCTTATGCGGATGATACACAACTAATTCATGTTTTTAAACCCGGTGACAAGACCAATGAATTACTTGCCATTTCTCAACTAGAAAAATGTATTGCTGATATTCGTGATTGGATGGTGGCACATAAATTAAAACTTAAGGACTCTAAAACTGAATTCATTATCCTCGGCACTCCCTCAAGATTATCTAAGATACATATCAATTCTATCAAAATTGGTTCTGTTAATGTTATTCCTTCTAAGCAAGTTCGGAATTTTAGGAATTATTTTTGATGAACATATGAAAATGGAAGAACATATAAGAAAATTTGCAAGACTGGGAATTACTACTTATATAATCTATAAAAAAAAAAAAAAATCAGGATTAATATACCCCAGACAGCCATGCATACGTTAGTTTATGCATTCATCCGCAGCCATTTAGATCACTTTAACAGTTTAATTCACAATATTCCAAACTAGCTCATTAAAAGGCTCTAACGCATCCAGAATAATGCTGACAAATTAGTTGTTTATTTCTACAATGCCCCCTCAAAAATCCTTCTTAGTTCCCTTCACTGGCTTTCATTTGAATTTCGTATTAAATTTAAACTTCTTGTTGTTGTTTTTAAATCTCTACATAAAGTCTTATAACTTTCTGATCACATTCACAGCAATAGGTAATCGTTACGCTCTACTGATTCTCTCTTTCTTTTTGTCTCAAGAACTAAGTGTAAAACATTAGGTGACCGTGGCTTTTATTATGCAGGTGTAGCCCTTTGGAATAAACTGCCTGCCTCTATTCCGACATTCAGTTAACCATCTTAGTTTATTTAAGTTTAAGACAAAAACGTACTTTTTTCGTATTGCATTTGTTTAGTTTTAACGTATTGTGAAGCTTAAGCGTATTAGAATACTTGCATATTTTTGCGCAATATAAATGTATTATTATTATTATTACGTTATATGCGACCTTTCACAAGATTTTTGACGGACTTTCCAGAAGTGTCTATTATTGCGCAACAAAGATTTCATTTGGTAGCGCAATTCAAGAAAATTCCAGATATTCAGAAGCAAAGCTATTGAATCATTTCGAACTGACGTAATCTTCTCAAATTGGAACATTACACGTTTACAATCCTTGAAAATATATCTACGGCCGGTGTGACAGTAAAAAAATTCCTGTAAATTTGGACCCCGGTCCGTATTTCCTAAGGAAAGTTTAGTGAATTTGGTCCCCTCCGGGCTGATTTTACTAAGGTGTGATAGTAAATTTTGTTCAATTAATGTTGTGTATTGAAGTGATAAGCTAAAACCGAACTTAGTAGTAGTTATGTACGGAATACAGCGCTGTTGTACTCGTATAATTTGCCCACGAACAGAAAATGGCTTTCAGTAAGCTCTTTGGTGAAAACGAAATAGAATGTTTTCTTCGATCTGGGCTTTACCCATCCCCGTACCCATCGGGATACACTGAAGAAAAAAGCGTGCTTTACGCAAAACGGCACTGAGAATTACTGTGAAAGGAGAAGAAGGGCTTTTTCTTGCAAAAGGGGACAATATGTTGTTGTCTCCAAATTTTCTAGGAAAGAAGGACGGGGCCCAAACTTCATAGCGGACCGTTTTTACTATGAAGGGGGACCAAATTTACAGGATAACTACGGCCTAATTGTCTGGGACCAAATTTCCTAGGAAATAAGGACCGGGGTCCAAAATTTACTGGGTGGTCAAAATTTACTGGGTGGTCAAAATTTACTTTTACACCGGCTCGGCCCGTGTCTAAAAATATAACTTGAGAATTATCTATATACTGATAAGCAGCTGTTTTCAAGCCGTTTCAAGTTCGAGGTTTCATTTACAATTATATCTGTGCTTTTACGACGAGAATTGATTGACGTGCCGTTACCTGCCTTCTGTCAGTCAGTGTAAGTTCTGCTTGAGGATTAAATAAATAGATGGTCTCCTTTGCCAGCTTTAAACTGTCTGCCGAAATTATATCATTTAAAGAGGGAGGCTCGTCTCATTAAAATACGTTAAAATTGGAGGATGCGAAATTTTGACGTCACCTCCGGTTGTAGACGCAAGATCCGATCCATTGTCTGTTTGTTCATGGAGTTAAAAAGAACTCCATGGTTGGTACAGCCAAACAGTAGCATGTACGTTGTGTGTGCCAAGTTACATCAAAGAGCTTGTTACATACACAGTGCATTACCTTACTGTGACAAGAAACTTGTTTGTTTTTTCAATGCGTTTGTCAGAAAGCGAAAGTGAAATATTAGTATTACAATACTACAATAATAGTCACCAAATGAAAATTACTGAGAAAAAAAAGAAGAAGATGAAAGCAAAAGTCGCAATAAACGAATCTACCGGGGCTCGAACTCACGACTGTTGATAAGAAAAGTAAATTGCTTCCGATTGCCGTAACCTACTGTGCTAACTCGTGAAGTGATATTTATGGCGTTTTAATACACTATATACCTTGCAATATGAGACAACGAATCGCGCAGCAAAATTTCAATTAATAAAAAAAAATTGAAAGGAATTCTAAATATTGTGCACATATGACTATTTCGCCTCTTTAAATATCAGCTGTTCAAGTCTACCAATGAGCTCATGAATATTACGAACATAAAACTTTGAGAGAAATCAAGGTTGTACAGGATTCTTCGCGCAACTGCATGTCGGATCATACATATTGGAATAACTAAACGTCAACCGTCTCCCAAAGAGAGACTAGACAGATATCTCATTATCTTCACTATCACAGTATCAGGTTAGGATTTAATTAGGTCTTATATTAATTGTTAAACATTTATAGGAAGAAAGTTTGGAATATACAAAGTTTTCATTTCAAAGCCACTGATCCTGATTTTATCTTTTGGCATTCTTCTGTTACTTTTCTATTTTTGGTCCGTAACAATACATAATCAAACAAAATGGCAGCCTCCATGTGTCAACTTCAAACATGAATAACTTCAGATATAAATAAGATCTTGACTTGCTGTTTTGACCGCCCTTCATTTTGTTATACCCCCACTGATTCTACCCTAGCCACGCCGCTGAGCATGAGGATGGATGGCTTGCTGGGAGCATACGTGTGATGTTGACAGGCAAGAGCTGCCTTAAGACAGACCCGTAGGAGCAGGGGCCTTCCAAGTTTTCCCATAAGATAGGCCACTTATAGTTTGATTGTCAAAATGTATGCGACTGTTTTTCATTTAGCGGAGTTTTTTTCATAAAGTAAAAAATGTATCCCCGTAAAATGGGATAAAGATGAAACTCAAGGAGAGGGAACTAATGCCACGTGGGTCACAACATCGTTACAAACGATATACATGCAAAAGGCTCGGCGAAAGTTCAATATCAAAACCGGCAGAGAGACGTGAATTCGCTTTGAAATTTGACAGAGAAGAAACCCACAAAAATCAGTTACCCACTGCCCCATGCAATGGAAGACATTCACAGCCCCGTTTCTCCCAAGTGCATAATGAAAGGCTGGGGCAATCGACTCGGTGGTCGAGTAATGTATTGGTATCACTGGTAATGCTACCATTCTACTCCCATGATGTCGCTAAAAATATTAAACTAATGAATCGCCCCGCAAAACAGTTCTGATTTTTTTTCTTCAGCCTGCACATTAAGCAAGAACTGAAGAATGATTTTATTCGAGCGATTAAGGTGCTTATTCCTGGTTTCCTTGACGTAAACGGATGAGAGCACAAGACTCTACTGGATATGACGCCAGTCCATTGCAGATCAACCCCCCCAAGAGTGCTGGAACTTATTTACGGCTGAGTCTGTGTGTGGACTGGAGCCAGCAAGTTGAGTAAAGCGTCTTG
The DNA here is from genome assembly GCA_020152595.1 of Chiridota heheva. NCBI lineage: Eukaryota > Metazoa > Echinodermata > Holothuroidea > Apodida > Chiridotidae > Chiridota > Chiridota heheva. The sequence goes on from JAIGNY010000518.1 coordinate 574,412, forward strand.
TATTGCTCAAGGGGCGCAATCCCGCGCTCGCGACTGGAAACAATACGGTATACAGGAAAAAACCTTTCGCATACGGGCATCACTGAGCCCAGGGGCGTGTCTAGTTTTACGTTTTGATGAGGCTAAACTCCTTAACAACACATCTTATAAGACGTTTATCTCTATTAGTCAGTGGTCCAAAATTGAAAGTTTTGTACTAAGTTGTAGATTTTGTTCCAAATTTGGAGGATTTTTTTAAGGTCCGAAATTAAAGATTTTTGTTCAAAATTGAAAAATTTTGTTCAAAATTGAAGAATTGTGGTACAAAATTTGAAGATCCGATCTTTAGCCCACCACTGGTTATTCTGTATGCCACTATTATTATTATTATCCAGTAGTCATTAGTAGTAGTAGTAGGAGCGAGGGTGTGTATTGCATAACGTTATGACCATAACTCCCATTAAGCTCAGCTATATAGACAAAATGGACTTATGAAACCTTTACAAAGGCCGGTCTGTGTGTCACCTTATCTATGATAAAACGCCGCGAAAAAAAGGAATGGAGTTGTGACTTAAGGACGGATTTGAAATGCAAAATTGAAGATTTTTCACCCTAAATTTGAAAATTTCGGTCCAAAATTAAAGATTGTTGGTCCCAAATAGAAAGTGTTTCTTCCAAACTTGAGGATTTGTGGTGCAAACTGGAAAAATTTTGGTGCAAAATTAACAATAATTTAGTTGATACGATTAAAAATGCCAACTTCGATGTTTTCTATTTCATTTGATATTTTACTTAATTCTTGTATGGCTTTAATTTATTATTATTATTATCATCATTATTATCATAATCATCATTATTATTCATTATTATTATTATCATCATCATCATCATCATCATCATCATCATATCATATCATCATCATCATTATTATCATTATTCATCATCATCATCATCATCATCATCATCATCATCATCATCATCACCATCATCATCATCATCATTCTTTATTATTATTATTATTATTATTATTATTATTATTATTATTATAATTATCATTCTTCTTCTTCTTCTTATTTTATTATTATTAGGAAGGGGTGAAATCGGGGCAAGATATTTTTTAGAGGGGCCAATTTCCCAATAGCCCCCCCCCCCAGACACGCCACTAACTGATCCACAGAAGCTCATTTCTATTGGAAGCATTCTGCAAGGAGTAGTTCCTTGCATTCTGCCCCATGATGCCGTTGGAAACATTAAAGTCGTGAATTGTTTCTCAAAACATTAGGAGTTTTTTCTTCAACCCAAAAATCAATTAAAAATTATTTTGTGGATATAAAGAAATACTGAACAGAATGATTCCAAAATTTATGTTGTAATTTCGAGTGAAGTCTGTGCAGGTAGCTGTTACTTTGTCAAAGTAATAGCTCCCTGGTCTGTGCTTGGGGTTCCTGGACCTTTAAAAAATATTCTTGCCGTAAATAATTGGAGAGGATTTTCAGTTTCTGGATAATATTTTAATGTCTTTACAGGTTTACACGGATAAGTCAACCACAAAGGTGTTTGTCTTTTCACAAACTGACAAACAAAGGCACGTGTATACATGTGCCCAATACAATGATTGTTCTTGTTTGACTTGTTCAGTTTTGAGTAACTGGTAGTTAAAGAACTCTTTAATTAACTAACAAAATATTGTCACTCACAAAAAAATATTAGTCGACAAATATCGATGGGGCCTGGGGGTTATTTTCTGCCCCCTATATTTTGAATCCGCAATTATAAAATTACAGGTGCGTGCTTATGACTGAAGCTATCATTGCCACCTACGATTTAATGTCTTACCAAATTTCAGTTCCACTAAATCAACAGGGACTACGGCACTCTCATGGAGAGTATATACCCCCCCCCCATCTCTCCTGTACAAATACCACCACTCCACGCGCATTCCATAAACATGATGACAAACACCAAAACGATCACCGTTTTAATTTTTTGCTTAGGCTCGGCGCGTCAAAGGAAAGTTGAATTTCGGGGACTTGCACTGAAGCAGCTCAATGTGTAGCACGCATGCTTGAATGCCGGGGAAGTTCTCCATTTAAATGGAAAGCTTTCATTATATTATACTGTTGCACCGTACATAAAAGAAAAACAGTGCTCAAGTTATTTGACCTCATATCCGCGACGGATTCATCCCAAGCTTGCTTCCTCAAGTCGAGCGTCTGAAGTAGTCACGGGATGGAATTTCATTTTGACTGTAATGAAGATATAATCTGTGCTGAGAAAGAATATTGAAAATATTAAGCAATTTATCATTTTTATCTCAACGTTTTAAGGCAGCATACAATACACTTTTTTTTTCTTTTTCGAGATGGACATAAAATGGATAACTCTCTTAAAACAACAACACCTGCTATTTGAAATGGGAACAAACCCCGCACTGACAGACAAAATCGTTTGTTCGCTTGGCCACTGTATTGTCGGGGGATTTTCCCGATTAAGTAGAAATACGTGTTCATCGGAGAACACCAAATACTGGAAGAACCTGTTGGAACTTGGACGTTTTAACGGTATTATCCGGTTTTGAAAATTTGTGAACAGCAAAGTATTGGGATGAAAGCCATTGTGGCTGTGCTGACTGTCAGATCAGGGAGCTGCTAACAAGAGTGCGCCACACAATTAGATGCTTGTAAAAACGGTGAGTATAAAACAGCATGTTGTCTTCGCCTTGTTTTTCCCATTATACCCACTGCCGTTTTTCCAGTGGTGGATCGTAATTTTCTTGTTACTGTGGACAAGTTCATTTAAAGCCACTGGTATCTGCACAGCTATGTACACAAGCTGCACTTATTCTATAGTCACCAACCTGTTGATATTTGAAACGTGACCGGGAAAAGAAGAGGAGTGGAGCACTGGTTGGAGATCCACCAGGAATCGAACCCGGAACGGTATAGATTGGAGTGTAGTTTTGCTGCTCTGCCACGGAGATCTTCCTTGCCTTGGTTGTTTGTATCAAGGACATGAAAACCATGTTCTATTCATCAGATCGTTTTTAATACGTTTGACCGGCACGTTTGATTACGTCATGCTTTCCAACGACACCGCTGAGTTTAAGAAATAGGTTTTTATATTCAATGTTGTTCCCACGGACTAGTGGCGTGGTGGCAATGGGCTTTCTGAGGGGCGCCGAATAGCGTCCTAAAAAAATTAGACCTTGGGAAAATTTACGTGTTGATCAATAACTTCTTCCTATCAGCCTATACTATTAAGCAAGTAATATTCCATTTGTGTATAGTCCAAAAGCGCATGAATTTCCCACAGAAAAAACAACATTTTCCGCCATTTTTCCACCATTGGCACTCGAACGGACAGAAATCGATGCATGGCGATAGCTCGTCGGCAATTCTGCTCCTGCCATGAAGGGCAAACAATTTTATTGAAGACAGCTGGTAGAAGCTTTTCGAGAGGGCGCCTAATGCTCACAGAGGCGCAAAAATTATTATTAAAATATACTCTTTGTACTTGTTATTCTCAACGTTGTAGATATTTTTCTCAAAGCTTTATTCTTACATCAGAAACATGAAAACATTCCTATAGAAAACTAAAGTCACATATTGAAGTCAATGGGATCCTGCATTTGAACATTCATTCCAAAATAATATTTTTAATTGTTTAACTAGTGACTAACTTTAATCCGAAATTGACACGATTTTGTGCAATTTTCTGCTATCAAAATTACGCCAAAAAACGCTACTATCTTCTGGGGCTTTGCCCCCCTCAGCGCCTAGGACGACCGTGACGACCCTGGATTTGACACAGTATTCAGCAATTTTCTGCTCTGAAAATCACGAGAAATGCAGGGATTCCTGGGGTTTCGCTTCAGCGCCCTATAGCTTCGCGAAATAGATGTGATACATTTTAAAGCCCTTTTCTGCTATTAAAACAATGACAAACGTAGGACTTCCTGTGAAACCCTGGGTCTCCACCAGGGTTCGTGACCTTTGTCCCTAAAAGCATGCCTAGAGTTGACACAATTGTAAGCCCCCAATAATGAAAGTGTTACAAATTCATTTTCTTCGGCAAAATTTTTGGGAAATCCCCTCCAATTTTGGGAATTTTCCTTCGTTTTCGTAATTTTTTTTTTTTTCATTTTCGGGATATTTTCTTCAATATTTAGAAAGTTTTCTTCATACTTTGAGAAATTTCCTTTATTTTGCGGAAAATTTCTTCAATTTTTCGGAGGTTTCCTTTATTTTTGGAATATTTTCTTTAATATTTGAGAGAGTTTCGTCAATTGTCGGGATTTTTTTTTCATTTTGCAGAATTTTTTGTCAATTTTTGGGAAGTTCTTCAATTTTGGGGAAATACCCTTCATTTTTGGAAGATTTTCTTCATTTTCGGAAATTTCTTTCATTTTCCGGAATTTTTCTTCAATCTTTGGGAAATTATCTTCAATTTTCGAGAACTTGTTTTCTTCAATTATTTTAAATTTTCGGGAAAGCTTACCAAAGCAGCGCTTCTGGGGGCTTCGCCCCACTGGACCCCTTCCAGGGCTTTGGCGGTAACTAGATTTGAAACACTGATTTTAAGCAATTTCCTTAAATGGTTCATGCTAATTTAGATCTATGTGCCCAACGTTTTACTCTTATGAGCATTTTTGGGGGGAAGGGGAAGCGCCAAAATTTCCTAGCCCCTTCAGTGAAACATGACCCACCATGCCACTGCCGTGATGGCTCCGCCGCACACGGGAACCATCCATCGTTGTAGAACAAAATACTGCAAACGAAACGCTACTGATATGGTGGACTGGTCGACACGTCATCTGGTCATTGCGATTGCGTATATGTATATATATATATATATATATATATATATATATATATATATATATATATATATATATATATATATATATATATATATATATATATATATATATATATATATATATATATATATATATATATATATATATATATATATATATATATATATATATATATATATATATATATATATATATATATATATATATATATATATATATATATATACATTTAATTAAAGAATTGCAACGCGGACCAGCCGTTACTCCAAAAATTGATAGGCCTAAGCCTTTTTGCAAAATATTAAAATTGCTCCGCTCATTAATTTATTTTGCTTCCAATAAGCACTCACCAACGTCCTTACTAATTTGTGCCTGGATGGATATCGCCCGCACATGAAAAAGGGCCGGGTATTTTTATGACGAAAACAGGCATTATCCACAGCAGAGAATTGATGTAGCTTAACGTACATATTGACTGTCAAATAAAGAAAAATGCGGTTTTGTATATGAGCATAAAATGGAAACATGATCAATTGCTTTAAAAGGAATAACTTTTTTCATGAAGGGTATTCCTTGATACCCCCCCCCCCCATTTTTTAATGATATTAATAAAAATTAAGATAAAAAAAAAACACAACAACACCCTACACACACACCCACACACACATCCACACGCAAACACACACACTGCCTTATTAATAAAGGGCACGAGTTATCGTCGATCTTGCATGCCGTATCTTGAAGACTTCATGATAAGGTCATGGTTGCGGCACATAGTCCTTTAAACTTGGAATGTATTTTGTGATCTTTGTCCCGTCTTATTATTTCGCTACATGATTTGTATGCATATTCATAATCTAAGCAAGCAGCTGCCATTTGTATGCACATTCATAATCTAAGCAAGCAGTTGTCATTGTTGTCACAACTTAAAGTTGTTTTTAAGATGAAATCTCCTTGATGTTTGCTTATTAAAAAAGTTACTCTTATATTTTTTTTGAAAGCAAGAAAAAGTTTAATTTTTACATACTAGGTCTAGAAAATGTTGTCCCGCATGCCACACTGCCATCGCAGGCCATGCAGACTGCCAGTGATAAAGTGCAATGCAAAACTGGCATGTGGACGATCTCAAAAGAACAACGTCAGTAAAAGACAGATACTAAAAAAAGCGTTATATAGATCGCTTTGGGAACAAGAAAGTAATCCATGGAGTTGCTAATCTCATCATTACCTTAACAATGCAGCATAGTGGGGGAAATAGCTAACAGGGTCACTTTATCTCTGTGACTGTTGGCACGGCACAAAAATGTACAAATTAGTACATAATTACCCCCTCCCAAAATCAAATCTTTGACCTTGAGGGCCTTGACCCTAATCACAGAAACAACTTATGAAACTGTTCACATTTATCGTACCCTTCTTTTACCATTTGACCCCAGAGTCTACGGGACACAAATTCATGTACCAAGGTATCATGGTACAACATAGGGTTGGTATAGGTCTTGTACTTTTTTAGTTTAAAATACCGCAAAATTTTGCATGAATATCACTTATTTGACCGCCAATTATTTTAAAGTTGTGTTAGAATGTTTAACCCTACCCAAATATGCAATTTGTGAAGATACTAAGTAATTCCTTTAAAAGATACAGCTATCACCAAAAACTTGTCCCCTTAAACCTTTGTACCCCAAAACCTTGAAGGCAAAAGTTCCGGACCAGGGTACCCGTTCACCAATTTTAGTTCATGTGTGTAATACAGTTTTTGAGTTATAAGCGACACAAAATTAATTGTTGCAGACGCAAAAATCACCAAATTTTGTCCCGTTCCAAAAACTTATGACCCCTAACCCCTAATATGAGGTCATCATATGATGATGACCTCACCGGCCTCATTATATCAATGGGGTGGCCATGTAGTATGGGGTGGCCATAGTATGGGGTGGCCATATTAATGGGATGGCCATGTAGTGTAGGGGTATAGGCAGTTATTTGCCTATACAGCAAAGTGACTAAAATATCTTATCCCCACATGTATGTATATGTGAGTGATAAGATAATTAATGGGAAATAATGACAAATCAAAATTCTTATCACAGTTAATATACGGCTGGTCAGTAATAACCACTCTCATTTTTCTTAGTGGGAGATGGCAAACATAATGGTCTTACGCTGCCAGAGATTACCTATTCATACGTCACAAAAGCAGTTGTAAATTGACAACATTTTCATATTTTGATGTTACTGTGTTTTACTCAGGCACATATCCAGACCTGACGATTTAGGTCACATTTGGACGGCAGCTCTGATGAAATATTTCAGTCGTTTTGGACTTATGTGATGGTACCATTAACTAAGCATTTTTAATGTAACCAGAGGCGTAGGAAGCATGGGAGGGGGCAGTTTGCTTTCTAGAAAGATTTCACCTTCCCGGCTGAAAAATTTCTTTTTGGTTAGGAGGTAAAATTGAAAAATTAGGTAAAACTGAAGAAAAATTTGGTTAAATTATAGAAAACATTTCACAGAAATTACAAATAATTTCCCGAAAATGAAGAAAACTGAATAAAATTTCCGAAAATCGAAGAAATTTGTCCGAAAATGAAGGAAATTTTACGAAAAAATCCCGAAAATAAAGGGAATTTTCTGAAAATTGAAACAGATTTCCAGAAAATTATCATTTAATCATCTGATATCTGTACCCCCAATGTATCACTTTAAAACCTTTAGTTTACCTTGGTCAGTTGGTTATTAAAGTTCTTGTTTGGGATAAACTTTGTGCCACCCCTTACCCTTGGCTACGTGCCTGGTGTTACTTGCATGGTTTTGGATATATGTTTTAAAGCAAATTAGCAATCAGTGTTAAAATGATGGACAAAAGTTCGATGGGTAATGGCTCTTGGGCAAATCGCACCCGATATTGAATCAGGTTAGAGCTGAGGCGGTGGAACTCGGGGCACATGCACATGGGCACGAGGCTCAGTGGCACGTGACCCCATCATTGTCGGACAGTCTGGGAGGAAAGGTGCCCTTTTTAGAGGAACACGTGCCAATTTTCAGTAAGAAAAATTGCGCTTTTTAAGAGAGGGAAATTGCCCTTTTTCAGAGAGGGGAATTACTCGTTCAGAGAGGGGAATTGCCCTATTTTAGAGGGGTAACTTGCCCTTTTTTAGAGAGGGAAATTGCCCTTTTCAGGGACGGAAATTGCTCTTTTCAGAAAGGGAAATTGCCCTTTTTCAGAGAGGGGAATTACTCTTTCAGAGGGGTAAATTGCCCTATTTCAGAGAGGGAAATTGCCCTATTTAAGAGGGGTAAATTGCCCTGTTCAGAGGGATACTTTTCAATATTAAACCATTATTAGACCCCATGACATTATCTTTAATCCATAGGCGTATATACCTCCCATTAATGAAAGGCTGTTTATCATCTTTTTTACGTTGTTTATATAAGATGCCACTCAACAGCCAACCCCTTTGCAGCCTTGTTGCGTTTGATTTTCATTAGACAAAAACTATTACGAATAGCGCCAGCGGTACAAAAAAAGTTCTCTGGACTAAATCGCTGTCCCAAATAAACTGCTAAACATTCAATATCTCATTATCATGCGTGTACCGTTTTGATGAAAGGAGGTGGGATTGGTCTGAGTGTGAACTGTTGACAAACCACCTCCCAGGGGTAAAAAATTATAATAATTCCTGGTGACAAGTAGAACAAATTGCACTGGTAAATTAATTTTCCACCAAAAGTTGATGCTAATCGGGAAATCGCCCTCAATTTTCTGGAAATCTTTTTTTGAATTATTTCGGAACATTTTGGCCAATTTTCAGGACATTTTACTAAAATTTCTAATAAATTTGCTTCATTATTGGTGAGCATGCGAAGCATTATGCAAACCTATGCAATGGCGATTTCGTTCGTTCGGCCGTCCACTTTTTCCTCAGATTTCTTAAAAAAATAAAGTTTTGTGAGAATTCCTCAGAAAATGTTAAAGTTTCTTCAGAGTTCAAGTTTCTTCAGTTATCCTCATGGAAGGCTGGAATTTCCTTACAAAATGTTTAAAGTTTTCCAGAGACACTTAAGTTAGTTAAAGACTAGTTTCCTTAAAAAGTATACAAAACATTTGATATTTCCTTAGAAAATTACTACAAGATGATATAATTTTCCAATATTTTTCAGAGATCATCAAGTGTCTCTCATGACACTAGAGGTTTAAAACCCCTAAAGGATTAGTGCAGTGGTCAAGCAAGGTGCATCTTATATTAAAGAAGATTTCAAAAGAAACAAAATGGCGCAGAAAGCATTGCAAAATTTTATAAAAGTTTGGTACTAGTTGTGATGTCACAGCCTCAGATTCCTCAAAGTCGTTATGTATTTTAAAGAAAGTTTATTGAATTTTTTCACTATTTAAATTATTTTTCCTCAAACTTTCTTCAGGTGGTATATCATAAATACCCTTCCTAGATTCAGTTTTACTACTTTTTTGACATATCCCATGGTTTTTAAGCCACAAAATCGCAGCACAAAATATGATAGAATACATAAAGACTTTGAGGAATATGAGGCTATGACATCACAACTGGTCTGATTTCAGTCGTTTCTACACAACTGATACCAAACTTTAAAATTGAATATCTTCTTAACGGAATAAGATTTTGCGATGCTTTCTGCACCATTTTGTTTCTTTTGAAGTCTTCTTTCATATAAGATGAACTTGCTTGACCACTGATCTAATCCTTTAAAATTCTTCAAAATATTTGTGCACCAACGGCTGTCTCAGGCATGATTATTAAACTTCGCCTTTATCATTGTGTTCATTTGCATAAAGTTGCTACAGTATATGAACTGACAAGACTTGTATACTTAGCATGCTCAGTCAGGGAATGTGACAGGATGTGACTGCTGGACATAGGGAGGGATGTCATGTAGAACATAGATGGGGCCATGCAGGACATAAGATGCACACAATAATATGTACCTTGTCATATGCACTAAAGGCTATATCAGGCATAATTATTTGACTCCGCCTTTATTTTCTTATTAAACAATTTATTTGCATAAGTTATTCATAAACTGACAGACTTTCATAATTAGTATGCTCGATCAAGGACTGATAGCTAGGACGAGACTGCTTATGGAGCCTAATGTATGTCATGTGTGGAGCCTATGGGATTTCATTTAGGACATGGGGTGGGATGCAATGTGAGGCATATGGTTGGATATAATGTGGGACATAGGATGGGATGCCATGTGGGATATAGGGTGGATGCCATGTGGGACAGGATGGGATGCCATGTGGGATATATGGTGGAATGCCATGTGGGACAGAGTGGAATGTCATGTGGGACATGGGATGTCATTTGGGACATGGGGTTGGATGCCATGTGGGACATGGGATGGGATGGGATGTCATGTGGGACATGGGGTAGGATGCCACGAGTAAGACAGTGTGACATTGGTTGGGATGCCATGTGGGACACAGGGACGGATGCCATGTGGGACACAGGGACGAATGCCATGTCGGACATAGGAGGGATGCCATGTGGGATATATGGTTGGATATAATGTGGGACATAGGATGGGATGCCATGTGGGATATAGGGTGGGATGCCATGTGGGACACAGGGAGGGATGCCATGTGGGACACAGGGAGGGATGCCATGTCGGACATAGGAGGGATGCCATGTGGGACAGAGTGGAATGTCATGTGGGACATGGGATGTCATTTGGGACATGGGGTTGGATGCCATGTGGGACATGGGATGGGATGGGATGTCATGTGGGACATGGGGTAGGATGCCACGAGTAAGACAGTGTGACATTGGTTGGGATGCCATGTGGGACACAGGGACGGATGCCATGTGGGACACAGGGACGAATGCCATGTCGGACATAGGAGGGATGCCATGTGGGATATATGGTTGGATATAATGTGGGACATAGGATGGGATGCCATGTGGGATATAGGGTGGGATGCCATGTGGGACACAGGGAGGGATGCCATGTGGGACACAGGGAGGGATGCCATGTCGGACATAGGAGGGATGCCATGTGGGATATATGGTTGGATATAATGTGGGACATAGGATGGGATGTCATGTGGGATGCCATGTGGGACACAGGGAGGGATGCCATGTGGGACACAGGGAGGGATGCCATGTCGGACATAGGAGGGATGCCATGTGGGATATATGGTTGGATATAATGTGGGACATAGGATGGGATGCCATGTGCGATATAGGGTGGGATGCCATGTGGGTCATAAGGTGTGATGCCATGTGGGACATATGGTGGAATGCTATGTGGGACATGTGGTGAATGTCATGTGGAACAATGGATGGGGTGAGATGTCATGTGGGACATGGGGTGGGATGCCATGTGGGATATATGGTGGGATGCCATTTGGGTCATAGGGTGTGATGCCATGTGGGACATATGGTGGAATGCTATCTGAGACATATGGTGAATGTCATGTGGGACAAGGGATGGGATCAGATGTTATGTGGGACATGGGGTGGGATACCATGTGGGATATGGGATGCCATGTGAGACATAATGTGGGATGCTATGTGGGACATAGTGTGGGATACCATTTTTAAAATTGGGCAAATCATATGATATGGGTGGGGTGTCAATTTGCATGGGCATGCGAACCATGCCAGTATTTACCGTTCTAGTTCCAATTTTTTGTGATTAATTTCCCAATTTCACCCCAACCGAGAAGACATCATGTCTCCCTGCCCCCCTTTTCCCCACTTTCTACGGCTTTGATTGTCAACGTGTCATACTACAGTATATACAATGTGTGTTACAAGGAAAAATAGTGACCAACATAACCGCTTACAGACCTGCTTGATCAATCCAGGAACATGGATTTAGAAAGCGGAAAGGAAGTTGAAATTTTCCGTGAATCCAAACTCTTGCCAACTTACCGGATTTTAACTAATTTTTTTTAATCATTATTGCTATGGGAACCATTCATCGAACAAAATGATGTTGTTATTTCTATGGATCAAGATCAAAAGATTGCCAGACCAGGAAGCTGTTACTTTTGAGGTTTCGTAATCTTATATGACCATAATCAGTCCGGAACAACTCCAACTTTTGGTGTAATAAGAAAATACACCAAAACTCGGAGCTTTGTATTCATTAAGATCCATGGGGGCTGCCATTTTAACTTGTGATAAAGTTATTTTAACTGGATTTTTACTAAGAGCACGGTAGTATTTGTGCAATATAGCGTATGATATAAATATATATATATATATATATATATATATATATATATATATATATATATATATATATATATATATATATATATATATATATATATATATATATATATATATATATATATATATATATATATATATATATATATATATATATATATATATATATGTGTATGTATGTATGTATGTATGTATGTATGTATGTATGTATGTATGTATGTATGTATGTATGTATGTATGTATGTATGTATGTATGTATGTATGCATGCATGCATGCATGCATGTATGTATGTATGCATGTATGCATGCATGCATGTATGTATGTATGTATGTATGTATGTATGTATGCATGTATGTATGTATGCATGTGTGTATGTATGTATGCATGCATGTATGTATGCATGTATGTGTGTATGTGTGTATGTATATACATATATATATATATATATATATATATATATATGTATATATATATATATATGTATATATGTATATATATGTATATATATATATATATATATATATATATATATATATATATATATATATATATATATATATATATATATATATATATATATATATATATATATATATATATATATATATATATATATATATATATATATATATATATATATATATATATATATATATATATATACATGGATACCAGTCCCAAGAGAAAATTTCAGTTGGAACCAGCTATGATTCCCAACTGGTTTCAGCTGGGAAATGTGTTTTTCAGCTGGAAATGGTATTTCCCAGCTGAAACTTATAATTTCCAGCTGGAAATTATGTTTTCCAACCAGAAAAATTGCACGGTATGGTAAAAAGCATAGTATAAATGGGACCTTCTGTTCCAGCTGGAACCAGCTGGGAATTGTGCCAAATTCTAGAGTAAAAATTTCCATTTGGATAAGTCCCAGCTGGAGTTTTCTCCTGCATGGGAACACAAAATTATGTGACAAGGGGACTGACTGTTCAATATAGGTTAACGATCCTTCAACGAAAGTCTTTTGATATTTTATCGCTTTGTCCACAGTGAAATTGAAAAGTTGATCCACGATTGATTGGATGAATATATATTTTGTATCGGTTTTTCCTTTTAGATTTACCTCCCCCCCCTCCCCCCTTCCTCCCCCCCTCCTCCCCTTCCCCTTCCTCCTGCTCTCATTAAAAATGGCCTAATGTTATCACTAATTAAAATGACGGCCTCCATGGACCTTGTAATGAATATGAAGCTCCAAGTTTTGGTGTATTTCTTATTACACCAAAAGTTGGGATTTTCCCAGACTGATCATCCTTTAAGTTTAGTTGTTTAGTTTAGACAAAAAGTTTCTAAGCTCTTTGGTTTAGACAAAGGGCTTACAAGCTTATTGGAGGTAGAGGATCATATCAATATATCAGAAAAATTTAAAGGTTGACCTATAACATAATCTGCAGAAAAGACCTTAGGCCTGGAGCTGTCAACCTTCAAAATTCGTTTTACAACCAATTTTAAAAAGATTCGACCACCGGCCTTTTCTTAGCAGTGATTTTTTTTTTTTGACGTACTAACGATCACTGGTCGCCCAGTAAGAAAATTTTAGTCGCCCAGTAAATAAAATTCTGATGCACTGGGCGACCAGGATTTTTGTATTGGTTTAACAAAATGGCTACTCTCATACAGTCGTAGAATAAAAGTGTTTAAAGCATACAACATCATATGAAATAAAGTTTATGAATGTCAGGTCAGACTTAATTTCTCCTTTAATTTTAAAGGTGCTAAAAGTTACACGTTCCTTCGCGCTTCGCATCATTTAGCAACTGATAGTTGCCCCAGGCACATATGGTTGATTGTGCTTCTGGGGCCGTAATTATTCTTCATAACGTGGGTGAGGGGGACAACGTTTTACACACACACACACACACACACACACAAAACAAAAAACGAAACCCACATCTGAAAATAGGGGGAAAGATATGGGGCCCCATGACATTTTCACGATCTCTCCCGGCGCCAGGCAATTTTTAGTATTAACCTTTATTGAATTGGCAAATGATTCCAGGGATTGTTGTATTGTTCCAACTTGTATTGCAGTGTGTACGTTAAAGCCTATGTATGGTACCTCTGCTCGAGTTGCGTTGTGTTCATTGGACGTTTGTTCGTAAAGGCAGGAACTCGGCTGTGGAAGTGATCGAGTGTAGCCTACCATGGAATACTGCGGCTCTATTAAAGTATGGTGAAATTTGTTATCACAAACTGCATTCAAAGTAAACTCAGGTCATATCAAGGAACTTGAATTTCCTTGTCATTTTTAGCAGTAGGATATATCCTGATCAACTAACTCTGGACTAACTGTACCTTCTACCAGACCATAGTAATTTCTGTGGACTGTGGTGACTAAAATTAACGATAGTAGCCTGATATACATGAACAAAGTTTTATACATGATGATTGTGTTCACTCAGTGGGCTGAGACATGCAGGAACACAAGAGTGTAAATATGGACCTCTTAAATCCATGCAAATGCGATTGAAAAGTTAACTCAGTCAGGTTGACAACTTAAAAGATAGCAGAAGGATAACGTGGAACCATACTCAACTGGGATAACTTCACAAATTCATCATGGCAGAAGATGTAAGTGTTACTGTAGAAGAAGAAAGAAATGTTTTTAGAAATTTGAATTTCATACGAATGTTAGATTCCCGGGAATGGTGTTTTATATATACTCCAAAAAGTTGTTAGGCTACACGTGTAGCCAATGGCAAAAAGAAAATAACATTGGAGAGGTAAGGAGGGGGAGGGTAGGTAGGGAGGGGGTTAGTACTGTAGATCTACTGGATAACATATTTGGTTGATCCTGAGAGTTTTTCTACATACATGTTTTGATGTGCACAGTTTCAAAATTGTGTCACTTTTCCTCTCTGTATGGTCCTTTCCACTAGGCAAAGGATCTGAGAATCCAGGCCCCTAATTTTGATAATAGCGTCCCCCTCCGAAACATCTTGTAACTGGACCAAAATAAAATATATGTTAACTTAAAATTTTATTTTCCTATTATACTGTTTTAGTAGGTAGGAAAAATTATTGGGGAACTTTTTTATATACAGTACACATATTTTTGTATACTCATTAACACATTGCACATTGATATAATTTGTTATATTTTTTATGTGTTTTTTCAGAAAGTAAATTCTTAACTTTTCCTTTTAAAAAAATGTAAATAAAACTCTTATCAAGTCAAGGATGTATGATCAAGTGAAGCCATATGCAATCTAGCTTCCATGTTCAAAAATGCTGTACATGTACATGAACAACAAATGTCCCATTTTTGAATTTGGGATATGAAAACAAGCTCATTTTCATCTAAAAATTCAACCAAGCATACTTTGATTCCTTTTATGGTAATCCATTAAAGAAAAAATATGATAGCCTATTCGCCGTCGGAAGACAAAGTTTTTACACTTCAAAAAATAGTTTGTTAAGAAAAAAATATCAGCGTATTTTCAAAACGATGTATGCCCGTTTCCTTCCATGATCACGAGCGCAAACCAAAATGCCAGCGCGTGAACACCTGTAATAAACTTTTGTATCCTCTCCTGTATATCGGCGCGAAATGAGTATATGAATTTGCAGGAATACGCAGTTTGTCAGGTTGTACGCGGTGGACAAGCCAGTGGATGGAGAAATATTTTCGAACAAAATGTTATTTTGTTACAGTTTTAGGACTTTCAAAATAAATTTTGGAACCTTTTTAGGGAGTAAATTTCTATAATTCCTTTAAACGGCCCATTTTCAATTTGTATTGGATTGCATAGGTCTGCTGCTTACCCCCCACAATGTTAATGTGGAACCGTCTTTTAGTGCAGCCCTTTCCTCAAGTTGAATGGTCAATAGTTTTAATTGCATCTACAGTCCTGTTCACACCTCTAATCAGGAAGACATATGCAGTAGTCTCGAGACATATGCAGTAGTCTCGAGACATATCCGGTAGTCTCGAGACATATCCGGTAGTCTCGAGATATGCACGGTAGTCCCGGTATTGTTTTTACTTTGTTTTATTATCAACAAATCAAAGTGAGTGAGTGATATGATTGTATACACAAAATTTGAATATACATAGAGATACAGTTTACAGATATTGATAATAAAAAATAACTTTTAAGTATAAACGTTGGAACTATATACATGTACCTTCAGAATTCCCCAAATTGCAGAACTTATGGAGCTATTAGTCCATCCTCCGCCAGAGCTTGTGGTGGTATTTTTGGCAGTTCCCCCACTTCCAAAAGTCTGCCATTGCTCTATCTTTTGAAGACTATTCGGGGGGTATTCTGCAATTGCTATCTTTCTATTACTTAGTGAGATTGTAATGTACACTGGCAGACTGGTCTGGCAGCTATGGTTGAACAAAAAAATTATTTAGGGGGTGGGGGGGATATGAAGTGGGCAATAAAATGAGCTGAAGTTGCAGGATTTTAATGGTGAGTGCGTTGATCGCGAAGCCTAAAGGGCATGTGGTCCAGTGACCTACCTTAAAGGGTCCCTGATAGGGTCCAGAGGTAAATTCCTGGTTGGGGCCCAGGGGCAAAGTCCCACGAAACTGATTTTAGGCATTGTTATGGTTAAAATCATGTCCCCAAAGCTTTGCAATTTTACAGTATGGTTAAAATCATGGTTAAAATCATGCCTAAAACGCATTTGTCTTCTTCAACCAGATTGCAAATCTGCCTTGATGTGGGGATACCACCGAACTACATTAAATCTTAGACATTAGAACAAAACGTTTTTGGGGCTAATGACTTAAGCTTCTCGCTTTTTTTTGTTAAGAGCGCTGAGCCCCCAAGCCCCCTGCTTCCACCACCACTGTCACGAGGTACGTTGTAAAGTTTTATTCTCCCAAATTGACCCCTTTGTGCTATATTGACCCCTGGATTGCATTCTTAGCTGAAGTCACTCTTTTAAGTTGCTTCCTCTTTCTTTGTTACACACAATGACTTCCCCGAGTTGATAAATGTTCCTATTCAATTCAAGGTTTTTTAAAAGTCACCTGTTGAATAGTCTATGAAAGTAAAACTGATCATTGTAAAACAAAAAAAAACAGACTTAGTCAAACCATGTAATATGTTCAGTAGTTATCTGCTGTCATCTTCATTAATTGATTACAGACATGTATTAATTACTTTATGAGAAGGAGATAAAAGAACTATCGGACTACTTCATGTGAGAGATACTAGCCATTATCTATTCATAATTATATATTTACATTTGTAAATATAATTCTCTGAAATGATTAGGAGAGAGGACAGTTATCTGGGTGCAAAGGTTTATTCTACAAAGCACTCTTTGGTGGACTGTAAACACATATTTTCAAATGTTATTACATTTGACCATTGTTTTCCAGAGGGATTTGAAGAAAGACAAGCACGCACAGTACTAATGGACACAATTTATGGTGTCTAAACGTAACTTCCTGCTTGGAGTAGAGGTAACAGCGACGTCACTCAAGTACGTACCGTACAGCGGTGCCACTCAAGTATGTACGTACAGCGACCCCACTCAAGTACCCATTTAGTACCTGTGTCTATAAATGGAGAGTTGGACTAGTATTCTGTGTGGAAATTCTTGAAGAGTTAATTTTTTTTAAGTTGTTGTTGTCTTTGCTTTATAAACGTTTGCTATTAGTGCATGGACC
This sequence comes from Chiridota heheva, assembly GCA_020152595.1. NCBI lineage: Eukaryota > Metazoa > Echinodermata > Holothuroidea > Apodida > Chiridotidae > Chiridota > Chiridota heheva. The sequence goes on from JAIGNY010000518.1 coordinate 592,114, forward strand.
CAGAAAAAACAATCAGGTAATAATGACTTGTTTCCTTGCATTTTGTGAAAGCCTTTTAAATATAATGTAAAAAATATGTATTCTGTATTTACTGTACAAGGAAGAACATTCAGTACAGGCAATGTACTGTATAGTGTGCTCAACTCTCATACAATATGATGGGAAAGCATTGTATTCTTTTAATGGGTCCTGTTTGAGGAGATCCCTTGCTGTAGCAAAAGCAGGAGGGGTAATTTATTTTTAGTGTGCCTTGATTGTAAAGCAGTCCTTGGTGTGAAAAGGATGTGGGAAAAATATGAATGTTAACAAGAGAGAGATAGAGACAGCTCCCATTAATGCTAGTCCATGGTCTGAGATAGCTCCCATTAATGCTAGTCCATGGTCTGAGATACCTCCCGCTAATGCCAGTCCATGGTCTGAGATAGCTCCCGCTAATGCTAGTCCATGGTCTGAGATAGCTCCCGTTAATGCTGAGTCCATGGTCTGAGATAGCTCCCGCTAATGCTAGTCCATGGTCTGAGATAGCTCCCGCTAATGCTAGTCCATGGTCTGAGATAGCTCCCACTAATGCTAGTCCATGGTCTGAGATAGCTCCTGCTAATGCTAGTCTATGGTCTGAGGTAGCTCCCGCTAATGCTAGTCCATGGTCTGAGGTAGCTCCCATTAATGCTGATCCATGGTCTGAGATAACTCCCATTAATGCTAGTCCATGGTCTGAGATGGCGCCCACTATAATATGCTAGTCCATGGTCTGAGGTAGCTCCCGCTAATGCTAGTCCATGGTCTGAGATAGCTCCCATTAATGCTGGTCCATTGTCTGAGATAGCTCCCATTAATGCTAGTCCATGGTCTGAGATGGCTCCCACTATAATATGCTAGTCCATGGTCTGAGGTAGCTCCCGCTAATGCTAGTCCACAATCTGAGATAGCTCCCACTAATGCTAGTCCATGGTCTGAGATAGCTCCTGCTAATGCTAGTCTATGGTCTGAGGTAGCTTCCACTAATGCTAGTCCATCGTCTAAGACAGCTCCCACTAATTGTAGTCCATTGTCTGAGATAGCTCCCACTAATGCTAGTCCATTGTCTGAGATAGCTCCCACTAATGCTAGTTTATTGTCTGAGATAGCTCCCACTAATGCTAGTCCATCGTCTGAGATAGCTCCCACTATTGCTAGTCCATCGTCTGAGATAGCTCCCACTAATGCTAGTCCATTGTCTGAGATAGCTCCCACTAATGCTAGTCCATTGTCCAAGATAGCTTCCACTAATGCTAGTCCATCGTCTGATTCCTGCTGTACTGTAATGTACTCCATTTCATCGAAGATCACATTAAAGTATATTATTTTTGTAAGAGATGTTTGATGAAACAGTAATTTTTTTTTTTTTTCCAAAGACATTCCCATATTTAAACTTCATAGAAACTGTGCATCCATCGAGTACATTGTATTTCATGTAATGTGTGTTTAATTGCCAATACACACCATTTCAACCTGTTCGCTGTAGAACCACTATAACTGCCTTTGTTTACTTACTGTGGTGTAGTGGTTATCATACATGTCTACAGACCACGAGGCCCTGGGTTCAAGCCTGGGTTGGGTAGACATGCCAGTGCACCACATATGAATAGCCACATGGACAATTAGGAACAGTTTCTAGTCAAAGTGAGAAATGTTCTGCCTACTGTTTCATGTCAGTGTCATATGATCTGTATAGTAACCAACTGCAAATAATTGTTACCTGTTTCTAGTTTTTCAGCACAGGATCAAGCCTCTGAAATTGAGGGCCTGATTTAGCAATAGGCAACGTGGGCAGTTGCCCAGGGGCCTCCACAACCAGGGGCCTCCACATATTTCATGAAAACAAATTGTAAGGGAAAAATGTGGTAGCAGCCTGTTAATTTGCATTGGTAGGAGTGGTAGCAACCTGTTCATTTGTACTGAAAATTGGGCAGGCAAACAGGCTTACAAAATGAAAATTCTTGAACATAAAATTACTTCAAAAATCACAAAATACTGCACCATTTTGCATCTAAGCACCCTTAATTATTCCAAAAAGTTCCAAAGGGTACACCCCTCCCCTTTGACCCCTCCTCCAGGACGGCTGTCATTAGAGTAGTGTGGACCTTCACTCCTGAAATTGCCCATGGGCCTCCACATTTCGAAATCCGGCCCTGGGTGCACATCCAGATTCCATTTTGATTCACAATCTTACACATTTGTTAGCCATTTTTGTAAAATACTTTGAATTGCTGTTACCAAGTAACTAAAGTATAGTGAATTGCTGTAACCAAGTAACTAAAAGTATAGTGAATTGCTGTAACTAAGTAACTAACATATAGTGAATTGCTGTAACCAAGTAACTAACATATAGTGAATTGCTGTAACCAAGTAACTAAAGTATAGTGAATTGCTGTAGCGAAGTAACTAAAGTATAGTGAATTGCTATAACCAAGTAACTAACATCTAGTGAATTGCTGTGACCAAGTAACTAAAGTATAGTGAATTGCTGTAACCAAAGAAGTAAAGTATAGTGAATTGCTGTAATTAAGTAAGTAAAGTATAGTGAATTGCTGTAACCAAGTAAATAAAGTAGAGTGAATTGCTGTAACTAAAGTATTGCTGTATTTATCAACTTTTGTTGGAAGTTGATGAGTCAAGTCTATTATCAAAAGGAGGTAAACCACTACAAGTTATACAATAGACAAGTTGTTTGCAGTACCCAGTCACTGCAAGGTTGGGATCATTACAGTGGAGGCTCATTTTTGAAGAAGAGAAAAAGCTTTTTAGTAATAAGAATACAGTTTTATATTTTGAAAGACAATTTTGGCTCTTAAAGTACACAGGGAATGAACCTCCATGGAACCATCTTCTTAAAGGTACGTGTAGAGAAGCATGTCTTTGAAACATGTTTTTTTTGCAAACTTATTGGAATTACTTGTATGATATAGCAAAACTACAGGGGTCTTATGAATATTTGTCATGTATCATTTTAAAATGAAATTAATATTCACTAGAAATGATTCACATTCATTTTACATTCACATTCACATTGTCCTGGTGGGTCTGCAACCAGTGACTTCACAACTTGTTATCAAAGGCCCGTGGCCGTCTTGATATCATGTCCAGCACTGGATGTTTTCGGGAAGTTAAACCTTGCTATGCTATGCTAAGTAACATATAGGAAAATTTCAAATTTGAATATTCTTCAAACTCCAAATGTTCTTCAAACTTCAGACCAATTTAACTCCTAGAATCCAAGGAAATTTTTTTCAAAATTAATTTTCATAACTTTACTTTAATTTTCTATTACTACAAACTTGGTTTATATGAATGCTAAAGACAGTAAACTTTTCAATAAAAAATTAAAGAAAATATTGACATAAAATATGCACAAATTGTAGGCAAATTTAGGTCACAATTGCTCAATTTTTTGGTTCCTATGCTAATAGCATAAGGAACCTATGCAGTCATGCTGACATGTGTGTATGTACTGTACAGTATGTGTCTGCAGACATCAAGCTTCTTAACACGATATCTCTTGAACGATACACTAGATTCATGTCATATGTGATACACTTATAGCCCATGGTTTGTAAATGTGCCCTCTCGTTTTTGGTGGTGATGTCCTGCATATTAATGAGTAGGCGGGGCTTAATGTGAAAATCTTGAAATGATCATATTTTAACAACTGCATGTCTGGTTTGTTTCATATTTGGTTTAATTATGATGTTAGCTGGTGTGTACATGCTCTTGGTATAAAAATGTTGAATTTCAGTAACATATAGTAGGCGGCCTAAATAGTAGGCGGACTTTATATAATTTAGCTGAAAAGAACTTGTTAACATAACGATATCTCAAGAACAATAAACTACATTCATTTCATATTTGGTACATTAATAGCCCATGGTCTGTAGGTGTGCTCTATTGTTTTTGGTGGTTGGTGATGTCATTGTCATGCATACTAATGAGTAAGCGGGCTTAATATGAAAATATTGAAATGCTTGTGCTTTAACAAGCGCATATCTGGTTTGTTTCATATTTGGTATATTTATGATGTTAGCTGGTGTGTGCATGCTCATGGTTTAAAAACTTAATATGATTTTGCTGAAAAGAGCTTGTAAACACAATATCTCAAGAATGATACAGTACATTTATGTCATATTTGGTACACTGATTGCTCATGGTCCGTAGATGTGCCCTATTGTATTTTATGGTGATATCATGCACATTAATGAGTAGACAGAGCTTAATGTGAAAATCTTGAAACGCTCATATTTTCACAACCGCATATCTGGTTTATTTCATATTTAATTAGCACGATATCTCAAGAATGATAAACTATACATTCGCATACATGTCATAAGTGGTACACAGCTTATGGTCCTTATAGAGGGACTTCATCACGTAACCCTAACTCACATGATGAACTTTCAAAGCTATTAAAATCTGGTCTTCCAACCTCTTTTAATAAAACCACAATTTGAAATGAACACTACTCTAATCTCTTAGTTAAATCACACAAATCACTTGGCAAATGATACTTAATACCTACATCCCAAGACACTGTGTGTTTATGCCCATGGTTTATTAATTTATAGAAATTTCAATTTGTGGGAACTATTTCATTAGGCCCTGCCTGTGGTCTGTAACCATATTGTTGTTAATACAGTTCAGCTAGATACAGTCAAATTAATGTACCTGCTGCTAGTGCACTCTATTTTCACTAACAACATTTTGAATTAAGTTGTGAGTTAAATAATGTGGGTTTGTAACTTTAATTAAAAAAAAATTATGTGTTCTTAATTCAAAATAGAATAAAGTGCATGCATGGAACAATTTTTTTTTTTACTGATTATCAATCACAATCTTTTTGAAGAAAATTTATTTGCTTCCTTACCATTATTAACTTGATTTTCAATATGGACATCTTTTACACATATGGAAGTGTACACATTTCTGAATGAAATGTTCTTACATTTTGTTAAAAACTTTGTCTTCTTTTTCAGCTACGATTACTGATTAAAGCTTTAATAATCCTTCATTTGTTATTCAGTAAGATGGGGTTTTCCCAATTATTATTTCTTCACATTCATTTGTACTTTTATAGGAATGGTCAAATTCAACTGCTGCTGAATTCAAAATAATTTTCTCACTTTTATAACTAGGGGCCTGTCCAGGTTTCAGTGGTTTGGGACCTAACTAGTAATTGACAACCAGTGCTGTTGAAGAGAGGAGGGGAGGAGGGGGTATTTCCTAGCTGAAAATTTGCCAGAATGAAATATATATATATTTTTAAACCTTCTTTCTGTTCAAACTTTCCAAAAAATTTGCTCAATATATCTGTTATATCTGAATTTTTCTACAAAATCAATTATTTTTTATTATGAAGAGAAATGTGAGCAATTTCTTCTCTATATTTTTATATTAACTTTAGTTTTCTCAGAAGCAAGTTATTTTTGGGGGATGAATTTCCTCTCCAATAGCGCTGCCACTCCTGTGTGGAAAGATTTTTTTTTTTTGAAGAAATGCACCCGAACGACAACTTAGGTGTGAATTGAGGGGGAAAAGGGGGAACTTTCCTCCCACTTTGTATCTTTTGTCATGGTGTTTATTTGCATCTTAGCATGATTTTCAGCACTTATGACTTTTCCCCCACCCTCACCCCCTCCCACACACACACACACACTTTCGGTAGGCAAATTCCACCCATGCTTCATGTAAAATTGTTTTTGTTCAATAAATCTTTTACCATTTTACCAGTGATTGCAAAGTTTACAGTATGTTCATTGCTAATGAAACATTTATTTCCTTGTCAATCATTAACAAACAATGCCTATTAACTGTATACCTCATATACTGATGGTCATTTTCTTTTACTTATTATTTTTAGTTGCAAATCAGCATTAATAAGCCTCATTCAGCACAATGCGTTTATTTATCTTCTCACTTCGCCTGAGTGCACATTTGTAAACTTCAAAAGCTCCATGTATGCAGTAACTGTTAAGTGGCCAAATCACATAACATGTGGCTTTGTGTATGGCTTTCATCAACTTGATATAATCCTGTTTTTAGTGCACACTTTTAAGGAGTACATTTTTTATCAAAGCAGTTAAAGTAAGTTAGGTTGAACTTGTTTGTTTTTTGTTAGTTCAGTGAATAGTAGAGACCCATTTCCTCACTGATGGCCTAATAATAAAAGTCAAGTTTCTTTTAGAAAACAGTAAATAGTACAAGGGTAACATAATTTTGAATTTGAAATGAAAATCTGGGTTGAGTCTTGAGGGTTAATTTTGCAGGTGTGGTGATGTTGTAAGCCTCAGGATCGATGGCTTTAGTCAGTAAAGCCAGGCCTGTTCTCTTTTCGACTGGCTTGTTCATATAATTTGTGAAAATAGCACACAAGTTGGCTGAAAATTCTTAGGAAGCAGGAGAAAGATGGGGTACCAGGGGCTTACCTCCTTTTCAGAGAAACTATTAAGGATTTCATGAAATAACCAACAATACTGATATTTTGTAGAATTTTGTTGGCAAAATTATTTTTAATTTCTTCTTGAGAAGGATAACTTCTAAAAGAGCTTCAGGGAGATATGCCTCTTAGCTGAAACCCCAAATCCATTTTTCAGATAAACACAAAATAGTTTTGCTTCTGTCACTGGCAAAAATTTCTTACCAACATTGGGGCAGGGGGAAAACCAGACAGTGGTGTAGCTAGCCATAAAGGCTTCATTTTGTACTGGGACATTAGCATATATGTCCCTTAACAAAATTATTAGGAATGGGGCCCCATCCCCCACTTCCACCTATGTGCATATGCATCTTATGTTCTTAACAGCATCTGCCAGACTTTAAGAAGACTTTCATTAGTTGACATACCTATGTCTCATCCATAAAACATGTACTAGTCACTCATTCATTAGTTTGAATATTCATGTAGTTTTAATGTACCCGTTCATTTGATTAATTGTTGACTTGAGTGTCTTACTAACCACCTGATGAGCTCCTTCTGGGCTTTGACATCTAATGCTATTCATTTGCAAAAGATGTCAAAGGACCAAATGAGGCACTGCCCTAATAACAAACTGACAAACATTAAGGTCCGAAACTGTTCATGCATTGAGATATGTGCTTGTTTAAAATCTTGATAAATTCTATATCAAAATATTGTGTTAATTTCAACTGACTGGAAGAATTAAAGAAAATAACTTATCAAGAATTTTTGACAAACTTAAAATTCCATTACACCAGCAGATATCAGCATTTTTGTTTCTTGCAGATTTCAATGTAGCTGAGGGTAAAGAAAGTGGATTATTGTTTTGTGCAAGACTTCAAAAAATATATGTCCTTTCATGAACAGTCGTGGTTTTCATTTACAAGTAAAGTGCTTTCTTCTGTTTAGGTGCTTCAATATCTCTGACCGTGAGTCATGCCCCCTCCCCCTGCATATGTATGTGCTTCCCCTTTCGAAAATCAAACTAAAACTATATAGTCTTAAGGGTGTGTAGAGATTTTGGCCAAGTTCACCCTCTTTAAGTGTTTGTTCTCTATCTTTAGGTGCTTGTTCCCCATCTTTAAGTGCTTATTTCCCCTCTTTGGGTGCTTGTTCCCCCTCTTTAAGTGCTTGTTTCCCCTCTTTAGGTGCTTGTTCCCCCTCTTTAGGTGCTTGTTCCCCTTCTTTAGGTGCTTGTTCCCCCTCTTTAGGTGCTTGTTCCCCCTCTTAAGGTGCTTGTTCCCCCTCTTTAAGTGTTTGTTCCCCCTCTTTAGGTGCTTGTTCCCCAATTGTAAAAATCCTGTCCATACAGGCCTGCAGTTAAATCAATGTTTCATGAACCTTTCCCCCCAGATTCAGGATCATTAAGAAACATTGCTCCAGGTCATGTTTTTCTTTTCTGGGTTTGCCCCAGGATTGGTGGGGGGGTCACCTAATCAAGGGACCCTGTTTTAAACCATTTTGTTATTTGTCAGTCAGTTGGCAACTGGACTCCATTTTGCAGGGCAGTGGCATCGTTGCGTTTCATGCGTCTTCACACAACTCAGTCACATCACAACAAACATACTATATGCTAACCTACCAGTGCCAGTTCAGCAAATTTTACTAAATGCAATTTTTTGATTGCTTTCGATTTTACTTCATATTTTCCTTAAGTTTTATATTTTCACCGGGTATACGATAACGTTAACGCCAGCTGATTGTTCATTATACTGACACAAAGTCTATAGACCTGGTATAAAGTGCTCGCTGTAAATCTTAGTGTGAACCGTAGGTTGAAGCTGTTGCGTCGTGCAGCAGAATCTTACTTCGAATGTCAATCAAGATCAGATGGAAATTGAGAAAATGTCTTTTTATTCCACTGCTCACATCTATTAGTGCAACCAACGGCACAGCATAATTATCTTACAAAAACAATCTCATATAAGTACATTCAAACGTATATGAGTCTAATTAAGTGTACGGCAGATGACTGGTATTTCCCGACAAAATGGCGACGTAAACAAAGTCATGTGACCTCGTGACGTCAGCTGAAACACCCTTATATGTGATCTATTGGTTTGGTAGTGATGTCATGTAGGTGGGGCTTTATGTAAAATTCTTAAAACAATGATAAATGTGCACCGTTTACATGGTATGCATCATACAAGTGTTGTCAACAGGTTCTATTTTCTTGATATTTGCATGGCGGGCATGGCATATGGATATGTTAGTTAAAATATATTATGGTATGCAATGCCAGTCAGCATAAAACTTGAAAATCAACCAACAATAAAACAATGCATCAGACCAACCAAACATTTTGGTTTTCTGGTTTGAGCTTTTATTATTTCGTGGAAAAACAAAAGTGCATCCGACTCAGTGTTTAAATCCGGGCCATTTACGTGAACATCTCGAACACTAACTGCTGCACTAGACTGGGTATGTCTTAGTATGTGGATTTCTTTTAGTACTTAAAATGCGCTATGAACAAGGAGGGGGTGGTTGCTCTCTGTTTTCAATTGAAAATAGGTGAAATGGCATTTCTAATGGTACATGTATGTTTCACATAGAGGAGTTATATCAGAAAGTTATATCCCCCCTCCCCGGGGCATTGATGTTTTTGTAGTTCCTGATGGGTTTTTATGACAGAACTATGACTTTCAAAGAAACGGTAAAGAAAGCGTTAAAAAATCCTATTCCGTTCAAGAGATATTTTAGCTTAGCAGTAGTAGTAGTGTTGTAGTAGTAGGGGCTAGGGTGAATCCAGGATATAGGCTCATAGTAGTTGGAGGGGGTAGGGCGGGTTTAGAATGTAGGCTCATTGTAGTAGGGGTTGGCGGGTCCAGAATGAATGAACTTAACATTCAAAAGCTCTGAGTCTGAGAGTTATCCCTGGGAGCTCCCAGAGGTCTGCTAGGGCCATTCCGCACTCAGCAAAGTACTGTACAGGGCCATTCCGCACTCCGTCAATGTACTGTGTAGGGCCATTCCGCACTCTGTCAATGTACTGTACAGGGCCATTCCGCACTCCGTCAATGTACTGTACAGGGCCATTCCAAGACTCCGTCAATGTACTGTACAGGGCCATTCCGACTCCGTCAATGTACTGTACAGGGCCATTCCAAGACTCCGTCAATGTACTGTACAGGGCCATTCCAAGACCGTCAATGTACTGTACAGGGCCATTCCGACTCCGTCAATGTACTGTACAGGGCCATTCCGCACTCCGTCAATGTACTGTACAGGGCCATTCCGCACTCCGTCAATGTACTGTACAGGGCCATTCCGCACTCCGTCAATGTACTGTACAGGGCCATTCCGCACTCCGTCAATGTACTGTACAGGGCCATTCCGCACTCCGATGTATGAAAAAAGTGGACAATTGAAAATTTTCAATCTGTTTCTTTAAAATATGTACTAAATACTCAGTGACTGAAAAAGATTATTTTCTCCCTTTTTTTATACAAGTTGACAAAGGTACTATATTTGCTTAATTTTTTCTGTAAAGATTGAAACTGATGGGGGTTTTAATCAAAGTTTCAAGATTATTCCAGGATTGCACTTCTGAGAGAGGGATTTTCTTTGAAATTGGAACAGATATACTGTACTATAATTAAAATAAGCTTTTGCATCAGAATATTGTGTGCTCCAAGTCAGTGTTGGCACTAGGATTTTAAATTTGGGGGTATTCCCCCTCTTTATGATAAGTTTTTTTTTTTTTGTGGTGGAATTTGGAAATTCTTTGCATCTATCTTGCAATCTCGCGAACACTGCCTTTATTTCAAGAATTTAGAGTGATGTTGCAGTGCATATGCACAAGTACAAATTAAGTTTAAAAATAAAAATAAAAAATAATAATTTATATATATTTTTTTTTGATGAGGGGCAGGGTGGACCCCAGGGGACAGGGCAGACTGCAGGGGGAAGGGCAGATCCCCATTGGTAGGGAAGGCCCTTGGAGGGGCAGGGCGGACCTCCCCTGTGAAACAGCAAAGCTAGGGGTCTGAAACTCAAGAGTTGTTGATTTCTTTATAACATTTTAAATGTTTCCTATTTGATTAGGGAGATGTACAGTATGTGTTCAGTAACTGATGGTTTTCTCAACGATTGGATTTGTCACATGTAACTTGTTGACTTAAAAAGTATTTTTAGTTCCTTGTGGTTGTTTTAAAGGATTAGTTCAGTGGTCAGGCAAGGTTACTTTATTTATATGAAAGAGGAGGTTAAAAGAAACGAAATGGTGAAGAAAGCATTAAAAAATCTTATTCAGTTAAGGAGATATTTAAGTTTAAAGTTCTGTCTTATCTGTGTAGAAATAATTGGTGTACTGTACTAAGTCCACTATGGAATTCCTTCAGTGCCCTTATCCTCACATTCTTAACAATTGTTAATGTATTTTAAAGAAAATTAATTAACTTTTTTATTATTTGAATTATTTTTCCTGAAACTTTCTTCAAGTAGTAAATTATAATTATCCTTACTAGATTATGTTTTACTACTTTTCTTACACATTCAATGGTTTGTAAGCCACACAATCACAAGACTAAATATAATGAAATACAAAGAATTTGAGGAATCTGAGGCTATGATGTCACAACTAGTCTGATTTCAGTCGTTTCTACACAAATGATGCCAAACTTTAAACTTAGATATCTCCTTAACAGAATAAGGTTTTGTTAATGTTTTTTTCTTCACCAATTTGTTTCTTTTGAAGTCCTCTTTCATATACAATACTCTTGCTTGACCACTGAACTAATTCTTTAATATGATTGTTTTTATATTGTAAGCTATTTTGACTGAAAACTGGCTTTTCTGTTTATTTCAGGATATGTCATCTGTGAAGGATTTACGGAACAGGTTCCAGGACCAGCAGGTTCCTATGCCAGGAAGTAGACCACCCCCAATAGCGGCGAAAAGAGTGGTGGATAAACCTGCTCCGGGTGCTAAACCCGCTCTGGGGGCTAAACCTTCAAATCTAGCCAATGGAAAATGGGGCTCAGCTAAGATGGGTGCAGGTGTGGTGCCAAGTCTAGAAGACTTAAAGAAACAGTCACTAAAAAAGTCACCCCCACCAAGGATCCCCCGAATGCCAGAAAGCACTAATGCTTCAGATTTGAGGTCTCAGCTGAAGCCGTCCAAACCAAGTACTAAACCGCCTCCTCAAACTCCTAAACCAATCTCTGTAACAGAGAATCAAAATTCATATAAATCTTCGGACAAAGAGAATGCGACTGGCATCAAGAGGAATTTAAGGACGGGGTCAATCAAAAACAGAATAGCTTTAATTCAGCAACAAAATGAAGCAGTTACAAATGATGGGAACAATGTAAGATTGTCAGGTCAACATTTGGGTATAACAAATAAACTAAATAAAAAACCTGAAAGTGTTCATAAGTCTCCTGCCAAAAGAATAATGTTACCACCAGCTTTTGCTCTAGGAAAACCACCTGTAAAACCACCCAAACCAAGAAATGTGAGGCTACCCCCTCCCACAGGTAAGTGTGAATTTTAAATCACTCAGAATTACAACGATATCATTATTCTTTATTTTGATCCACTGTATGCTATGACTAAGGCAAGAGCAAGAGCATTGTTCGCATATGAGCTTTCAAATTGCAGTGATCAATATAGTTTATGGTGATTTTGCCTATCAAACATCATGCCTTTATCCTCCTTTGTTTTTATTGTTGTTGCTACAGTATTTATGCATTTTATGCATTTATAAAATGTCACAAGAATCTGAAGCCATTTGGAAGGGCACAGACTATTTTTTCCAGTCTTACAGATATAAAAAAAAGAAGTAACTCGCGCAAAATTTGACCAAACCTGTCAATAGGCAGGGGCCGTTAAATTCCGCCAACCCATTGTAAGCTTGTGCAAGCTAACTAAAGTTTGGGGAAGCTTATGGCAAACTTATGTCTGTAAGGACCTATTTCAGACAATACTCTTGTGCTCTGACAATGAGATCTGCATGCATTTTTGTGCATAACTTATGTCAATCATGCAGGTTAGAGGTTCAGCACTGAATGGGAAATTCCCTTAACAATATTATTTAGGAATCCACAGGAAACTGTGTATTTGTTATTCTTTTTCCTTAAGTTTCCTCCTTTGGAATGTTGTAATACTCATACATGATATGATGAGGAATAGCTGGGAGACAATTACAATTTGCATTTACCCAAAGTCAATCAGTGGCCTTGCCAAGAAACAAGGGGACTAAAGAATTAAAGTCCTTCCTGATTCTCTTTTTGAAATTTTGTTTCTAGGCTGAATAAAAAAGAAACATTTTTACTCCTAATCCTGTACCATGGAAGTCATTGCAATCAGTGAGTGACTGTAACTATAGGAAGTGGAAGCACAGTCATACCATATAATCTTACATTATTGTGATCAAGTAATCAAGAATTAACTATTCAGTGCTTAGTTTGGTATTTGGCAGTTTCAGCTTGTTAAAAGCATACATGCATACTCAAGCTTTAAGTAAGCCTCTCTGATATGAAGTTTGTATGGACCCTTGAGACACCGCTCCCATTTGTCACTCCATGAATTGTTTTGATACTCTCTCTGTTGTATTGTTTGATCCCTCCTCCTATCATTGACTTCTGTGGGTTGAGAGTGACATGACTTCTATTCTATTCTCTCCAACTTTTCATTCCGTTTTATTTCACCTTGCACTTTACCACCTAAACTTTGTTTCATATCTTCATTTTACTGGATTCTCTCTCTCTGTGGATGGGCATCTGCTTTCGGTGAGATCGTTTTTTGTTTTTACTTCCCTTCCGTTCTGACCAGACTTTTCGCCTTATCTTTACCTGTACAGCGCTTCTCCTATAGTAGTTCTGCGATTTTGTTTTTAATTGCCTCGGTCTCTCTGCCCTTAGTTTTGTTTTCATCATGACAAAACGCTTCTGCCTTGACCCTCCTCCTCTCCCCGTGACCCACCTGCTACATCCATTGACCATTCTTCAGCCCCAGTCCCCCAAATTCTAATAATACAGACCACCAATAAACCCAATAGTTTAAAAAAAAATCCCCTTTTCTAATTCACAAAGTGCTCCAAGGCCTTGTCGGTACCCTCTCCAAGGTCTCCACCCTCAGATCCAGCGATCTCCTGGTGCACTGCACCAGGGACACTCAAGCCACCACCCTCCTCACCATGAAAGTCAGCCCCTCCATTCTCTAAACTCCAGCAAAGGTGTGGTCAGAACTAGAGACCTAGCCTACCTGACCAATGAAGACCTTGTAGACGAACTTACCAATCAACATGTACTGAAGCCCGTCATCTCGTCCTCAAGAGAGACGGTGCCGAAACACCTACCAATACCATCTTCCTGACGTTTTCCACACCAACTCTCCCTCCCACATCACTGCTGGCTACCTGAGAATCCCAGTCACCCCTTATATTCCTAATCCCCTCCGTTGTCATAAGTGCCAGAGATATGGCCATGTTAAAAACTCTTGCTGCAGCCAAGCGTGCTGTGGCAGCTGTGGAGCACTGGACCATGACAGCACCTCCTGTACCAGCACCCCACAGGACACCAATGTGATGGTACTCACCCAGCTAACCATCCCTTCTTCTCAAAAGACTGCTTCACCTGGCTTTAGGAAAAGCAAATAATCAAACTAAAAACCCTTAATCCCAACATCACTTACAGGAGGCTAGGAAGCAATTTCTCGCTTCTCTCCACACTAAACCATCCTACTCCAGCACAATCTCCTCTAACACCAATATCGCCCCCCTAACACAACTAAAACTGACTCACATACCCAAACCGATCTCACCTGGCTCTTTTTACCTAGTTATAAGCCCATCATCATTGCTAACAACCCAACCACACCCATTACCCAACCACCTCCACCACCACCACCACTTCTCCCCCAACCTTCCTTTCTTCTCTAAGACTCCCGCCGTCCCCTACCCCAACACCTCTAATGCCATCAAACTCAAGCCAACCTAACTAACAAACATCAAACCAAAAAACAACCAATCAACAAACAGCCCACCATCCAAACTCACACATAGACACAGAAGAGAACATGGATTGTTTTATTACCTAACATACTTCTCGTCCAACTTAAAAAAAAAACTGCTCCCAAAGGAACAGGGACAGGTCGAAAGAAAAAATAAGCCAACTCAGACCCAACAGATCTTCCTCAAGATAACCCCCTGCCTCCTTATGGCATGCAACCTAAACAATTATAATAACATTTACAACATTATACAATGGAACATAAGAAGCCTTAAGGCTAATTCTGAAGAAATTGAACTTCTGGCCACCACCTTTAACCCGGTCGTCTTCTGCCTACAAGAAACCTTGAAAACCACTGACCATTATTCCCTTAACAACTTTGCTTGCTATCACAACCATCAAGTGGATGCCGACAGGGCCTGTGGGGGTATCTCCATTCTCTCCCCCACTCTCTTCAACCTGAGCATTAACAACATCATGGACAACTTGGCCCCAACATCAAACATACCCTCTACGTGGATGACTTCACCATCTTCTACTCCTACCCTAGCTTTCCTCTTGTCGAAAATAGGCTCCAACTCAACCTCAACTAGCTGCAAGTCTGGTGCAACAATAACAGTTTTAAAATTCTCCAAAGACAAGACAGTCTGCATGCACTTCTGTCATTTCAACAACCTCCACCCCAACCCGAACCTCGTGCTCAGTGGCAATCGCATCCCTAAAGTTGAACACAGGAAGTTCCTGGGTTTAACTCTAGACATCAAGCTCTCCTACAAACTACACATCACCAACCTGAAACAAAAGTGCAACAGCTCCCTCAACATTCTCCACCTCTCTCCAACACCACTTGGGGTGCGAACTGCCATGCTTTCCTCAAAATCTTCAGGCTCACTATTCATGCCAAGCTTGACTACTGTGTCTATGTGTCACTCACAACTCATACCTCAACCAAATCAACACCATCCAAAATGAAACCCTTTGGCTTTGTCTGGGTGCCTACAGGACCTTCCCAATCACCAGCCTTCATGTTGAAGCCAACGAACCCCCCAGGTGTAGAAAGCTTAGCCTCTCCTATGATTATAGAGTCCTCACCAACACCCACAACCCTGTTTACAACCTCATTAGTTACCCCAATTTCTCCACCCTCTTTGATAAGACTAAAACCCTTAGCTTACATTAAATCAGACCTCCATTTTGGCATCAACCTTGCCACTCTTGGCACCTTTTCCTGGCCCACTTTTCCTCCTTGGGCTACTCCCCTCTTACCCACCTGGGCCTCTCCACTCATCACAAAACCCAAACCCACCCTAATCTCTTCATCAATCTCCACAACCAAATCAAAGACCAATTCTCAAAGTACACCTCCATCTATACTGATGGCTCCAAGGAAGGCAACAAGACAGCTGCTGGTGCCATCATCTAAGACATCGCCCTCAGTAGCAGGCTTCCCGACTTGTTCATCTTTTTAGCCGAGGCAAAGGCCATCCTCCTCGCCCTCAACTTTATTGAGTACTCTCCGCTCAGCCACTTTGCCATCTTCTCTGACTCCAAGGCTGTTCTTAATTCTTTACTCAATCTTAAATTGGATAACTTTACATCCCATCCCACCTCCTCATCCGGAAACTCCTTTCACCCACCCTCTGCAGAAAAAGTATTCATTTCTTCCAGATACCCAGCCATGTTGGCATCCCTGACAATGACAGGGCTGATGCAGCCCCTAATCTTGCCCTCAACCTCCCCTACCCCATTTCCCAAACCATTTTAGTGCAAAACCTCTTATCGCTTCCCTTGTTTGTGATCGCTGGCAAACCTCATGGGACTCCCAAATTGATATCAAACTCCATGTCATCCAACCCACCATTCTGATCAAACCCATCATGAACAACCTCTCTCGTGTCGACAACCTTCTATTACCTGTCTTAGAATAGATCACACGCACCTCACTCATTCCCACCTCCTTATTGGCTCCCTTCAACCCCTCTGCAACAATTGCCATTGCACCCTCTCAGTCCATCACGTTCTCCTTGCTTGCCCCTGTACAACCTTCCCAGAGCTTCTCTCGCTCCCCACAACTCAATTGCTAAGTTCTTCCAGAAAAACCCTGCGGATAAGATTTTCTCCTTCCTTCATCATGCTTCCCTCTACAACCATATTTAGTCCCCTCTTTCACCCCCTCTCTGTTCATCTCTACTTTGTTATTTTTTCACCCATGCACTTACCACCTCTCTCAATGCCAGCTTTCTGACGATAGCATTTGTACTATCAGTTCTTGTACTTTGTTTTTTACTTCCAGCTTTTATAGTTCCTTACCTTCCATGCTATAATTATGCAATCTGGTCACATGACCAGATTCTAATGCACCTCTAAAACGACCTTTAAAACGTAGAGGCCAGCCCAGTCCTGACCTAAAGCCTCACTTCTTTTCAGCATGTTATCACAACATCACTGCATGGAGCTGGTCAAATTTTCTTTTATAGATTTAACCTTTTTCTAACAGTTTTCTCCCTTGCAGCTTCTACCAGGCAGGTTTATACACTGCTCTTTCTTATCCGGTTCGCCTTTTCAAGTCTTCTGAGGTAAGACGAGGTAGCCATGGGTCTAGGGTTTCTTCGGTCTGACTTACAGGATTTTCCCGTTAAGCCTACACTTAGGATAGAGTGTTTTTGTCTCCATCCGTACAAAGCGGGTGGCTAGTTCGAGAGAGTCCCACTCTCGCAGCAGGTGTTTTTAGGCCCCAGAGTACCAAGTGTGCCTGTCTAGTGGACCTGTTGCCTCTGGGTTTAAGTATTTTTCACCCTTGGCCCGCCCTTCCATGAGTAGAGCCTAGCATTATACTATGCATTGTATTAACATGTTAGGATATCTTCAATCGATGTTGGCGCATGCGTATTGGGTCAACATCACCACAGGGTGTTCAAGGAGTTGCTTCTTACAGCTCCAAGGAGCTACAGTTGTTACAAGAGAGCCTATATTTTATTTAACGTTACCAGTACATTTAGTGTATTTGTTTTTCTCACATATAATTAAAACAAAGTTTTGAATTTTTAAGCTTGAATTTTGGGGCATTGGAGAGACCTTGAGGGGGTCTCTCTGACATCCTCTTTACAGTCTTTTCTTTTTAACTCCACAAACGCCACGGTACTCAGTGGTTCGTGTTTTCACGTTACCCCTACGCTTTTAAAGATTTTACGTTCGGTGCATTTTCTCGGGTTTTGAAAATTTTAAAAAAAAATTTTCTGATAAAAAATGTTTGATGTACTAAATTGCTGTGGCTTGCCTCTCTTTGTTTGACGAAGGGTTTTAGGTACATTCCCTGTAGGGGCGTCTTGGTGTAAGTGTATATGTATGCATTCATATATATATTTTTACTTTTCAGATAAATGCAAGAGGCGACATAAATCAATTAGTCTCAGAGTTTCTACTTACGCGAGGGCCATCTTCTCGATAGATTACTGAGTCGTGGAGGCCTGTGTTTGTAGTTTACTTTGTTAACTTTTTCCTGAATCACCCCCTGGAGGCCCCTGACTCGATAGAGTACTGAGTCAGCAGGGACATGGGTGCGGTCTATCAGGCGTAAGTTACCTGAGTCTATATTGATAACTAAGTGGCGTCCTGGACGTCACTTAGAATAGTGCCCCCTTCTCGATAAGATTACTGAGTTGTGAGAGGGGCGTATTTTCAGTGGGTAAACTCTTTGTACACCGCTGTGGTCCACCGTTCTGCGATAGGGACCGGTAAGGCCACGTAAAGGCGGTGCCCAAAGAGGTTATACGTAAGTCACAAGTGATTTCACGGGTCCTTTCGGGTCCGTACTGCTCCGGTGATCGGATCCATACAGTTCCACGGTCCATGTTTATGGCTCTGTTCGGGTCCATTCCACGGATCCACGGCTCGTGTTTACGGGACCGTACGGGTCCGTTGGACAGCTGGACGGTTCCATATGACTCTATGGCTCTGTGGCCCACGGCTCAGGTGAACGGGTCCGTACAGCTCCATAGTTTTGTAACGGGATAACGTACACCTTACGATTAACCCTGAAATAGACCCACTAGCTACGTGATCAGGTGACAAGTGACAATCTTCGTAAGAAGTATAGCACCACGAGAGTTATTTTTTTCTTGGTCCTGTAGCCTTTAGCTACGCAGTTCCACGGCCGCGTCAGTAAGATTGTCCGCGTTGAACGTTACAGTTCCGCAATTATTTTGACCAGTATCATGGACATGGAGGACAGGTCCCCGGGTGTCAGTGCGTTACACACCCAAAATGTCCCGCGATGCATAGCATGTAAACGCTTCTTTACATTACGCTCCGGTGACATCCATCTCACGTGTAACGCGTGTAGATTATGCTGCGAGTTCAACCCTTGTACTTGAAGGCGAAGGAAGCTACACAGGGGAAACCCCCTCAAGGATTTCACCTTTCAGGACACACTCAAGAAACACTTGAGACTTTGGTGTCCCAGGCGCTGGAGCGGAGGCTACCACCTCCTGCACCTCGCCCCCTGGCAGCTGCCACTGCCGTGGCATGGCATTCCCGACCCTGAGGTCTTGGAGGAGGATGCCCTTGGCATCTATCCCTCGGGAGAGGAAGTTGATTTTTTGGACGATATGGTGGAGACTCTGGACACACCCATGGCACAGGACCACCCCCAGAATGGGGGATTCCTCCCACTGCCCTGGTTTAAGCCATCCCCAGTGCCGCATCAACAATGCAGACCTCACTAGATCAGACCCCCATATCCTACCGGATACCGGATGAGGTCCTCTTTCCGCCACCCCCTCCCCATTGGACCCCCTTTTACAAGGGGTGCGGTTGCCCAGCTTATTGATTTCCTAGAACGAGAAATCAAGCTGGATATTGCAGAAGCACCTCTCGTAGAGGCTGGCCCACAGTCTCAGCGTAGACTGCTCAGCTTAGCTCCGATGGATACTAAGCCAACGGCAAGACAATTTCCCATTGATGTCTCTTTGGTGACTAGGGTTCAGCATTGAGCCAGGACCCCGGACAGGAACTGGACAGCCTACAACAAAGAAGTTGACAAGGCCACACATGTCCAACCAGCTGCCTATCAGGTGCTCATAAACACCACCTTGATCCCTGAAGGAGTGTGGCAACATCTCCGTCAGCCAGCGAGCGGCACCACAGTGGTGTTCAGCTCCATGGCCAGGGCTAAGAAATTTCTTAACCCTGCGGTCCAGGGAAAGGGAAGCTTCCCTAACAGCTGTTGACCAGGCCATACAGCGGGGTTTTAAATACCAAGCCCTTGCCATATGGGTGACAGGGCTTACACTTGAGGAAATTTTCAAAAGGCATGGGAGAGAGAGTCACCACAGACAAATGGGTGCTAGGAACCATTCGGCAGGGCTACCGTCTAGAGTTCACAACTCCCCCGCCCCAAAAGGGGTCTTTTTCCCCACCCCATGCCTCGTCTGAGCGACCACGCAGAGTTGTTGAGGACAGAAATCGGGGAGCTGCTGGCGAAGATTCCCATCACCCCCATTTCAAATCCTCCCAGGAACCTTGTAATGTCCACGTTTTTTCTGGTCCCCAAGAAGGGGAACAAGTGGTGTCCGATAACCAATCTGAGACCACTCAACAGGTCCATTCGTCCGTTGAAGTTCAAGATGGAGGCTCTTCACTCCATCCTTCCTCAGTTGACAAGGGGCCTGTGGGCCACCTCTGTCGATCTCGCGGATGCATATCTCCATGTGCCGATTCTCGAGGAACACAGGCGTTTTTTGTCGTTCCAATTCGAGGGAGTTATTTACACATTCATGGTGTTACCCGTCGGGCTATCGGACTGCCCCCAGAATCTTCATCCGGATAACAAGAGTTCTAGCGGCCCTTCATTGTCGTGGTGCGGTTAAACCCTCATCAAACAAACAAACATACCCCTTTGTAGCTGTTCCCTTTTGTTCATTTGTCATAAATCCCAGCAGGTTAAAATGTTTACCAACTGATTCTGTGTGTGCCTGCACTGGTGTTATAGTCTTATTCAGTGTCATGTTCAGCTGAAATGTAATCAACAACAAGCTAGCACTGTGCTTCTGAAATTACAAACAGTCTTTGAAACGGACAATATCTCACTTGTTTCAGTAACATGTAGAAGATCACACATCTTTTCTTTTCAGCATTGTTTTGTTCTAAGAACTATCACTCTCCCAAACCAAAAGGCTATATTCACCACCTTGCAGGTCATCGGTCCATCAAATGTCATACAATTCACATCCATCTATTGGCTACTTTAACCCTTTCAAACTTTCCAACTGCAATAC
This sequence comes from Chiridota heheva, assembly GCA_020152595.1. Taxonomy (NCBI): domain Eukaryota; kingdom Metazoa; phylum Echinodermata; class Holothuroidea; order Apodida; family Chiridotidae; genus Chiridota; species Chiridota heheva. Next base: position 612,828 of record JAIGNY010000518.1, read on the forward strand.
TAAAATCTGATGACAATACAGTACCATCAGTATTAGAAGTTGCTCAAAGTTTCTACTGTACTTTCTGTCCTTCTCAGCTCACAGTTCAAATAAACCACCAAAACCAGGACAAGTAAATGGTACTGAAGAAGATTTTGGCGATGTCTATGACGATGTTGCAACTGAGGTTGTATTGCCCCCAATCATCAAGAAACGAAGATCCAGACAGGTATCCATGATGTGAGTATCGATGTACTTTACTCGTATCTATGGGCATGTGAGACTATACTGTAGAATTTGTAGGGAAAGTGACATGGACAAAAGTTACTAGTTGACTCTTGGCCTGCTTGAAATATTTATAGTTCATGTAAGCATATAGCATCAAAAGTAGGTCATTTGTGAATTCTAAATTAAGTGGAAGGCTACAAAGAACTCTTGTTGATGTTGTTAATGTTGACAGAATAATATATGAAAAACAAACTATTGCAGTAAATATACAAATGTTTTACACCATTGTGCTGTATAGATAAAAATACAATTTATGACTGAAATGATAAGACATAGGCAGATGTATGCAAGGTGGGTGCCCATGCGATGTGGGTGCCCATGCAAGGTGGGTGCCCATGCGATGTGGGTGCCCATGCAAGGTGGGTGCCCGTGCGATGTGGGTGCCCGTGCAAGGTGGGTGCCCGTGCAAGGTGGGTGCCCATGCGATGTGGGTGCCCATGCGATGTGGGTGCCCGTGCAAGGTGGGTGGTCGTGCAAGGTGGGTGCCCATGCGATGTGGGTGCCCGTGCAAGGTGGTGCCCGTGCAAGGTGGGTGCCCGTGCAAGGTGGGTGCCCGTGCAATGCCCATGCAAGGTGGGTTGAATTCCCATGAGGTGTGGGTGCCCGTGCAAGGTGGGTGCCCGTGCAAGGTGGATGCCCATGCAAGGTGGGTGCCCATGCAAGGTGGGTTGAATTCCCGTGCAGTGTGGGTGCCCATGCAAGGTGGTGCGCATGCAAGGTGGGTGCCCATGCAAGGTGGTGCGCATGCAAGGTGTTGCCCATGCAAGATGGTGCCCATGCAAGGTGGGTGGGTGCCCATGCAAGGTGGGGGTGCCTATGCAAGGTGGGGTGCCCATGCAAGGTGGGCATGCCCATGCAAGGTGGGGTGCCCATGCAAGGTGGGGTGCCCATGCAAGGTGGGGTGCCCATGCAAGGTGGGTGTGCCCATGCAAGGTGGCGGTGCCTATGCAAGGTGGGGGTGCCCATGCAAGTTGGGTGTGCCCATGCAAGGTGGGGGTGCCTATGCAAGGTGGGGGTGCCTATGCAAGGTGGGGGTGCCCATATAAGGACTGTTTTTCGCTGATTGGTTGATCTCTTTCATTGAATTTTAATATAACCTGAAATGCAGAGAGGGGGTTTTGCACCTCGAGGCCCAATATCCCAAAATATCATGCTTCTAGAATGCCTTCACAGATATTGCTAAATGTTTTCCTGCTAAACATTCTGATTGTGGAGTCTGGATATTTATCTCTTGATGGGTTAGCTGAGTGGTGATGTACAGTAAGGGTGCTCAGACACTTCATGCACCTCCTGTTCTCACGCATCTAAGAAATATGTTTTTAGATTTGAGGAACTATTGTATCAAGATGAGCTTGTAAGGTCTTGTACAATCCTCCATGGTTCCTAATGTTCGTGTGTGTCCCTAAACCCCATCTCCCAGTTCATTAATCTGAATTCACAGTTTAAGTTCATGTGCAAAGATTACTGTACATACCAATTTATAGGTGTTACCAGGGAGTTGTTAAGACTAGTGGTATTATAAACATGTACAGTACAGAGCATTTCAATATTTAAAAAAGACCACATTAAGACAGGTTAAATCATCTTAAACTTGAGGAACTAGAATTATCCTCTGACTTGGCTTAATGAAGCTCCAGACTGTAAGTCTGTCTGCCCAGAGCTTTATCAGTTGCTTCCAGGTTTATAGTACAGTAGTTGCTTTGTCTTTCAGTCAGCACACATTTAAACCCTTTTAAGAGCTCTTTGGCTTACAGTTTATTTGTTTTTGTTGGGTTTTTTTTCTTCATTTATTTGCTTAACAATAAAGCATGGATCAGTGTTCTTTTGATAGAAGCAGTTGTTCTTATTTCCTTCTTGCCCTTTCAGGGAAAACTAGTGTTGACAGTTTAAACATGGAGCTATTAACTGAGAGCTCCATGGTTTGAAGTAGCACACTAAATATTTTAAGTCTAAGGTGCTAACTTTTCTTGGATGGGTGTAGTAATACTTTCTATCTTTTTTCCAGCTCCTATGTTTAGCAAGGTAGTATTTTATGTCAGGAGGACTATTGGGCAAAGTGTGTCAAAACAAAAGTAGTAGGCCTTAGGAATTAACTCTAGTTACAACAGAATTAATTGGGAATTTTGAGCTGCAGCTTTTTAAATTATATATATATTTTCAAATAATCTTAATTTTTGATTATGGTGATATTTTTTCCATGTTAATTGATATCTGATTTACTTGTATAATGACAGTCCTATGTAAAAGACGTTACAGATCCAAGATGCCTATCAATGTTTTCTTTACACTGTAGGCCTGATGAATTGCTTTTCTATGATTTTCAGGAAATTGTATTGTATTTCGTATGGGCAGGATTTGTGACAACAAACGTGGGGGGAAAAAAATCACATAATAAGATTTGCATACCGAAATTTGGGAGGCAAAATTATAAAATCACAATAAGATACACTTAATTACGATCACCGTACAAAATACAGTTTAGGAGCAACCTAAAAAACTGGGTACTTTGATATACCCAAATATTGGGTACTTTGATGTATTACGTCATCGCATGAGCTATTTGACTAGCCCACACTAAACATATAGGGTTTCTCATTTTCCGCTCTGGATTGTCTAAAATTTCACTGGATAACTTGAAATTTTGGAGACGGATAGTATTTAGATATTCAAAACTTTTTGCCGCTGCTTCTTGATATGATATTTACGGTCGCCTTTTTGAGAAAATTAATAAAACAGATTATGGGCAGTCTGTTTTGTTCATTTTCTCAATAATGCGACGATGAATTTAAAAAAGCAGCAAAAAGTTTTTAATATCTATTTACTATCCCGCTCCAAAATTTCAGGATATCCAGTGAAATTTTGGACAATCCGGAGTGGAAAATGAGAAACCCTATATGTTTAGAGTGGGCTAGTCAAATGTGTAGGCTCATGCAATGACGTAATACATAAAAGTACCCAATTGTTTGGGTATTTCAAAGTACCCAGTTTTTTGGGTTGCTCCCGTACTGAAATATGAAAATCCCTAACCCTGCCAATGCCTGTTGGTGTTAGGGCATATCTGTTACACAATCAAGATCCTTCCCAAATATCTGTTTCAGAGAATTTTAATTCTGAATATCAACATACCGCACATTTTGTTTCATATCCTTCAGCTGAACTTTGAACAAGTGTGTCACAAAAGTGAATTTCCTCATTTTCCTGTAGAAGGACATCATTGAAACCTTTTTATGCGATGGGGAAACCTACGTCAAATCAAAGTACAGTAGCAACAACCGTTCTAATGAAGGTGTTTATATTTGAAGTGCATTTATTTAAGATGTGTAAGCATGACACATAGCTTGTGTATGCTGGACTCGGATGTTTGTTGGCTTTCCATAATTATCAATTATATGGATTCACTCTCAGAAGTGAAAAATGCTTATGGAATGCCACATTTTGGGTACAGGTACCTTCTGACCCGACTCTTGCACCTTTGTCATGATTAAAGTGATCTTGAACATGATTGCACCACTAGACAATGGTTACCAACAGGGGAGGGGAAGTGTCTGGACTCAAAGGAACTCCACATTTTGAACCCTGGCTTAGTGTCCCCAGGGATATGTTTATTTGGTGTCACAGACTAGCTGAGAGCATGTCAATTCTCATTAGTCACATGGTTAATTTCTGAAATGTTCAATATTTGTGGTAATGTAAAGCCAACAGTGGTCTAGTATTGTTTACATATATACTAGTTGGTCACTCTCCCCTCTTGGCCTCCCAGAAAATCCTACTATCACTCATTTGGACAAGATCCTGGCTGCTTTTACTTTTCACATTTGTATCCTTTTCTAGAATCTTTCTGGTGTAAATCCATCATGTCGATGGAGGGTATTTCATTAAGTTCTTTGTTAGATACTTGAGATGCTTTAAGTTTCTCTTTCTCCGTTGGAAACTCGTGATGATATAACATGTCTCTAACCAAGTAGTGGTGGCGTTATAAACATATTCATAGACACATGAATATCGTTATATCATTCGTTTTCTGAAAGTGATGACAGCTGTCTTCACTCTAAACCCAAATTCAATACAACTAACGCTGCTACATAATAACTACACAGAACTGAACAAAACAACACTACTTACAGTTCAGGGTTCAGATTTTGAGGCGCCTGTTGATGGTTTGCTTCTTTGTAGGCTACTTTTTGATTTCTGGTTGTTCGGTTTGTTAGAACTGCTTTGTTCACTTTGTGTTTTGTTTTGTGCTAGATAGCTTCTTTTAGTCACTTGAATGGCATTTGCACTAGATTTGCTCATGTTCTTCGCTTGTGTTTGTGGCATTAGCTTGCTTTCCAAAATGAATGACTCAGTGCTCTAGTCCTTAGATGTCGGCAATTTCTGCAGTATTCGCGGCCATTTTCGGTTTTGATTTTGTAGGATCTTATGTTAACCCGTTCTTGGACTTGCACTTTTTCCCAGATTGATGATTTGTTAGCGCAGTTGGTGTTGACTCGTGATGTTCCGCCTTTTGTTAGTTTGTGCAGTTCTTTGGCTCCCTTGTTGTAGTGTTTTGCTTGCTTTGCTTTCATTTTGTGTTTGTGTGCTTTGATGCTCTTTAGGATGTTGGGTTTGATAAGTGCTCTTGCTGTTGGTATCAGTTTTTGTTCGACGACTGTAAAGCCTCTGCACCAGTGAACAATTTAGAGGGGTTTTTCGCCAGGTGAGAAGGTTCAGATAGAATCTCCTTTGCTGTCCGTTGTCTTTTTGATGAGGTTTTTACTATCTTCACAACACTCTCAACTTTTCCATTGCTTTGAGGGCACTTAGGGAGCTTTGGATATAGTCAAAATGATATTCACTAACAAATTCACTGAATTCCTTGAAATTAAATGGTGGGCCATTGTCTGAAAATAACTGGTCTGGTATTCATGCTTTGAAAAGTGTTTCTTCGGCAAAAGTCACAACTTGATGCTAAATGTGCAAGCGCACCACATTTTCATCAAATGTTTCCAGTTGTTCCCTGACCACAATTATTGAACTGATAACGTTCAAAAATGACATTGGTTTGGCCAATGCAGTATCTACCCCACAAATCTGAAATTTTCCGCATCTTTTGCCTATCACCTGCATTTTCACAGGGGAATGCATTGTGCACTTCACGGGCTTCCTGTCCAATACAGGTTATGAAAGTCGCTACCCTAATTTTGTCATCTTTATCAACAAGACTGGTGACAATTTCATAGCTGTTCCATAATTGCTTGAATTGCTCCCAATTTTTCTTGAAGTTTCTTTGAAGGCAGTGGAACCATAATGGCACTCATGATTAAATAGCAAATTAATAACTTTATCAAATTGCAAAATTGAGTGAGGCTGTAACACTTTTGTCCTAGGTCTGTATACGAGGCTCAAGGTCAGATACAACAAAGTTAGCACTAACGTTAGACTTGAATACAACACAGTATTTTCTGAATAGAAATACATTTGGTGCTAGGATTAGGCTGGAAATCGACAACACAGTAATAGAAATACATTTGGTGCTAGGGCCTATGCCTGCCCCTAAAAATAAATAAACCTTGTAAATGCTAGGTTATTGCTCAATCATATGCCTGTGGTAAGCATGCAATTATTCATTGCCTAACATGAGGAGCACCAAACAATAACAGGATACATTAACGTTAGAATTGGATTGGATTGCATCCCAAGTGACTAAGCTTCTATAACGTTACTAATCTATTAAATTAGTCTACGACAAATTCACTACTTTCATAATGTTCAAAATTGTGATAGATATTGTTACGGGGGGAAGGGGGTGGGGTGCACGGAATTTTCCTATATTAGTAATATAAACTGTTTTATAAGTAATGGGACAGTTATATAATAATAGTCAGTGTTACTTAGCAGCTTATATTTCATAATAAAATTGCCTTAGAAATTGCTTAAAATTAATTGTCTTGCCTCTGGACCTCACTGGCAGTGGCGTAGCAGCACAGGGGGGTGGGTGGGGTATGGACCCTCTTCCCACTTATTCAAGGAAATTAAAAAAAAATGAATCTGTTTTGCTTGAAAAAACTTAAATTGCCCTCAGAAATGGGCTAAATTTGAACAATTTATCTTGAAAGGGGGTCTGGGACCTTCTGGGACCCCTCCCTCCCCCCCCCCCCAATGCTGGTTACACCACTGCCCACTGGGCTCTTAAATGATCCATGGAACTCACTCCCCCCAGCTTCAAAAGCATTATGGAGCCATTATAGCAAATGTTCTAGTATTATTTTGTAGATTTGAAATTTTATAAGGTGACATCATGCAGAGGAACTAATAAAAGTATGCATTGGAATTAGACATACCATGGCCCATGCTGTCACCATGCCTGCCACAAGTAGGCAAGTCATTTCAGATGACAGGAATGTTATAGTAGCATGATGATAATATCATAATTTTTTTTGCTAGATGTTATGTTATCTAAGTAAAATTTCTTAGAAATAACAGGTGTGCCTAAAATATTTGTGCCTGCATTTGGTAGTCTATTGCTTTAAAAGGATTCCATGTCTTCATCCCTCTTTAATTCTTCCTAAACATAGCTTTCACTTTCTATTTGTGTCATCCTGAAACTGATGGTTTCTTTTTCCTGTTCTACCATGTGCGCCAAGCTTGGGAATACACATACAGATGTGTAGTAAGGTCATTGGGGAAATGTGGAAGGCTCTTTGATATCAATACTGATTGGGAATTTTTCACCGTTACGCAGCACTTTCTAAATTTCTGTATGTTCTGTCCTTTGTCAAGTAAATTTTATTTGCAATGTAAGTTACTGTAAATGAGCTTTTGAAACAAACAAAAAGCCTTTTTAATAGAACACTTTTTGCTGTATTAAGTTTTCTTTATTACTGATGGGGGCAGGGTTGGATGTGTTATAGGTCTGTATGTGCCCAATGTAACACATGAATAGCAATTGAGAAAGCACTTTTTAGAGCAGATCCCTTACAGAAAAATGAGCTCATGACGAGCTCGCTGTGAGCTTGTCATAAAGAAACGAGCTTGCGATGAGCTCGTCAAAACTCAGACAAGCTCGTGATGAGTTTGTCAAAACTTAGATGAGCTTGTTGCGAGCTTGTCAAAACTTGGGTGAGTTCATTGCGAGTCCGTCAAATTTTAGATGAGTTCATTGCGAGCACGTCAAAACTTAGACGAGCTCGTCTGGGGCTTGTCAAAACTGAGTAGAGCTCATCTACCTGTGCCACTACATTCTATGTAAAATTCCATGGTTTTTTGGCTTCATTTCTAAGCTTATGGAATGACCTTAATCCCCAAAAGACTCTACCAAGAATTCCTTGACATGCCAAATTTCGTTGAAAAAATCTTCTTATTAACTTGATCTATCCTGCTGCCTCTTCTTTGGTTTATTGTCCTTCTGACTGGATTCCTTAAGAGTAGCATAACTAGACTGTTTGGTGGGGGTGCGAGGACCTAAAATGACAAATTGGTGTCATAAAATCTGCAAATTTAGTACGGTATCTGTATTCAGGCACCCCCAACTCAAACCATTTTGCAGCGAAAATAAGGTGTAAGCTGTCCTTTATAAGACTTTTCATGGGGTGATCCAGGGGCAGAGGGGACCTCGCTCCCTCCAGCCCTAAAAATCAAGAAAAAAAGAAAGAAAGAATTTGCTTAAAGGATTACTTCATTGGTCAAGCATGTCCATCTTATATGAAAGAGGACTTCAAAAGAAACAAAATGGTGAAAAAAGCATTCACAAATCTTCTTACGTTAAGGAGATATACAAGTTTGAAGCTCTGTATTATCTGTGCAGAAATGACTGGTGTAGTAAGTCTACTATCGAAAGTTGGCACCCTAATCATCACATTCTTAACAATTGTTAATGTATTTTGATTTTAGATAAAATTTACTTAACTGTCTTACTATTTTAAATATTTGCCCTCAACTTTTCTCCTTGTGGTAAATTATATTTACCCTTACAAGATTATGTGTTACTAATTTCCTAACATATTCAATGTTTTTTAAGCCACAAAATCGCAGGACAAAATATAATAGAATACCTCGAAACTTTGAGGAATCTGAGACTGTGATGTCACAACAAGTCTGATTTTCAGTCGTTTCTACCCAAATGATTCCAAACTTTAAACTTAAATATCTCTTTAACAGACCAAGATTTTTTAATGTTTCCTGCACCATTTTGTTTCTTTTGAAGTCTTCTTTCATATAAGATTGACTTGCTTGACCCCTGAAATAATCCCTAAAAGGAAACAGGAGGTGGGTTGTGAACAGTATTTTGATGCTCCCAGCTCTTTCAGGAAATGACTACAAAACTAATGATTCAAATCTGCACATAGCCCCAAAGAGGACATCCTAAAAGATAAAATCATGAATCTCTTAATTTATGGTAATATTCAGTCGTTAAGTCAATCGCTGTTTAGATTTGTCAGGACATGGTATCATCAAAGTGCTTCCCATAAATCATTTCCCGTAATCTGCAGTCTTCAAATATTGTCCTTATATCCTGTAGCAAATTCTAATGATAAAATAGAAGAATAAGTATTTTAATGGATTGGTGCCTGCTGGTATTTCATTTCAACTACAGTACATGGTGTGCTTTCAGCTATTTCATGAAATATCAAAAGGGGCTGTACATTTTCAGCGAAACTTACTTTAAGTTTTAATTGGTTAGATTATGGCTGATCAAAGTTTGATTTTCTCAGTATGTGCAAGGTGAAAGTATGGCGGTAGAAAAGAGTGCAATCGATTAACACATGTCTACATATACTTCACAACTTTGGGTGAAATTTTGAACAATCCATTAGCAACTAATTTTGAATGGATGTTGATGTAAGATAGATTTGAAAATTATATTGCTGATGTATCTCGTGTTTTTACAGTTTACAGCTAGAGATGCAGTCTAGTTCAGTATCAGACAGGTACAGTACTTGTTAACATACAGTATTGCCCTTGAAATTGTTGAATTTATTTATAAGTGTGAATTAAAAAACCTGTTTTGCGATTTTTTTTTTATACAACAGTGTGTGTTCTATCAAATATTATCTGATTTAAATCTGAGTGTAGTTCAGAATTATGCAATGTTTAAAATTAAGCTCAAACCTGAAAGCTCAAACCTTATTTTTCCTTAGTTCCAGGAAATATCACTTAATTCCCACATTTGCATAAATAAAGAAAGCAAATTCTATAGACGTTTGAAAATTGTTCAACTAAGACTTTATTACCATTCCACCTTTGGAGGGTAATTTTTTTTTTTTTTTTTTTTTGGGGGTGTCACTAGGGACCTTTATAACATTCTTATTTCTGAACTACTGGAGGGAATCGTCCATACCCTCTAATTTACTGTGTGACTACACCACTAGGAAGGACGGGTAAACCTAACAGACCCTGAGCATGTTTGCAATTTACAGTAGGGGTAATGTTGTGGGCATATAAGTAAACAAAATGCTTTATTTAAATCCATGGCAGCATATACTGTGTATGTCAATGGACATTTAGTTTTACAGTAGTTGGCATTACTTACTTCCAGCCATAGTTTGGCGATCCTGAGCCATCTGAGGCTTATTTTCATCCAGGGTCATCCTTGGGATTTCTTAAGACCTTTTTAGGCATATTGTTACATTTTGGCTAATTCCCAGGTGTGCAATTATTGTATTACTTTATTCATCTCCTTCTAGCACAGGTTTTCTCCCAGTGTTTGCACCTTTTGGCTTTATAGGCTGTGTGCGTACCTGGTGCGCACTGCAATTGCCTTTTACGTCCCCAAATATCTTATATAAAGCAAGCTCCTCCTTTTGACAGGCATCATTTTGCATTCCTTTGTCATGCAAATTTGTTTTTCCCACCCACCCTTCCCAATTTCTATAGTAGAATTATTGCCTAGCTTGGTAAGTCAATAGTATTTGATGTAATTTTCATAAGCAATTTTCGTCATGTTTTTGAATATTTGGTTGTCCTATTTATCTACACAGGGGATTTAAGCTTTGTTTCCCAGGAATTTGTGTTGTAATAAATCCTTGGTGGTCCCAGGAATTTATCTGGTGGTTTTTACTTTCCCAGGGATTTGTTCATTTTCATATCCTTGATGGCCCCGGGAATTCCCTGGCGGCTCTTTGGTTTACTCTGTTGACTTACACAAGGGACCTGATTTTTCGCCTAATTTTTTAAGGTATATTTTTGTTGCTAATGTTAACTTTTAATAAAGGTTGTGACAAATGTCAATATGAATCTGTCTTCTCATTCTGTTGTGTGTTTGAGTAAACAATGTTATTAAGAATATGTAAATGTGTCCCCAGAATGGGAATTTCCCCATGGGCCTCTTAATTGTGTCACTAATTGCAAAATTACTTATCTAAGTTAGTAATGGGTAGGTAATGTAAAATCAGTGGTGTGTTTAAGGGTGGCTGGCTATTGGGGACTGATCCCCCAAAGAGTGATTTAGCCCCCCCCTTAAATTTTGTCAAAGCCAAAAATATAATTAACTGAAATATCAAATGAATCATAGAAAACGGAAATGTTGGCATTTTTTATTCGCATCGACTGAATTATCATTATTTTAATATTGCACCAAAAATCTTCAGTTTTGGACCGAACATCCTCAATTTTGGAACCAAATTTACAATTAAGGGCTAAAAACCAAAATAGGGAGGTGAATATCTTATTAAGATGTTTTTCATGGGCTTAATGCACCTAAGAGTACTCAAAGCTAAACACCCCCTTGAGTAGAAGAGCTTTACTTTGTACTGAAAAATGAAACTTATAGAGAATGAAATTCAATGATGATCCCAGCTTGTTGCTAGGATTACTGCCATTTTGGCATTCTTCATTAGTAAAAGAGAGGAGCATAATTAATTTAAGGTATTATAAGCGACAAAGTACCATTTCATTTGTAGTTCTACTGTATTGCACAGGGAATTACTTATCTTTTATGCACTGCTCATGTTTATAGGGCTACAGTCAGTATCTGTGAAGTAAAATTTCATGAAAATTATTTCCCTGGGTTTCAAACTAATATATATGTGTGCATTCAGCCACAACTATGCATGGAATTTACATAAATCAAAATAGTACTGTACTCCAGTAAGTTCATAGAATGACTACATGGCTTGATTTGGATTAAAGTTTATTTTGTTGATAGTTGACAAATTTTATTAGCTAGTTTCTGTTTCTTTGTATGCGTTTTGCTTTAAACAAACTCATTTCCGTACAGACGGAATGTGTATTGTTTGCACTTCTGTCCCTACTATTGTGCAGAACCACCCGTAGTGTTCAAAATATCTATTTGCCTAGGGTAATGAAAATACTAATATCATTTGAGGCTATGGTAGAAGTGCAGTTTAAGTGCAGTTAACAGGTGGATAAAATATGTTATGCAACCTTAGTATTTATAGATCCAGTAATAGTGAGAGGTAATTAATTTTGAAAGAAGTGCACACAATTGTCATTAGGTTAGCAGGAAGTGCAGTGCATTACATATGAACTTATAATATTCTTCACTAGTTACTTTTAAATATATGCACTGAAGCTGTTGACGATTAGTGAATAATCACTTCCAAATCTTATTAAACATTTAGCAACCAACAATTGAAGAGATTAATCGCAAATCTTCCACATTTGCACTAATATAATATTAGAAGGTACAAATTATGCTAATAATCTTTTGAATTCAAAACATTTTTTTTTCTAGTTCCCTTGCTATATATAGTGTTGTATATTTTTCCTTCTTGTTGCCTAGAAACGAGTATCACAGAAGCATTTTTGTCAGTCCCTATTCAGTATTAGACAGGTGTACAGTAGTTCCACAACTTATTTCAATAAGGATTGCCTTCTCAATTTTCAGGATACCGCATTTTGAGATTAATTGCTAATCGCTCATAAATTTAAAAGATTAATCGTGTAGTGTATTAATCACAAATCGACAGCACTAATATGCACCTGTGCAGGTTTTTTCACAAAAAAACATGATTTCAGATTAGTGTTTGCACTGTCCCATTTTTTTGTCCCAATGTGACAGGACAATGTCATCAATAATCTGCAGTTCTTAGTTCAAGAATTTCTCAGAGGGTAATTTGAGTTAGTGCTGTTCACGAAATTCAGCCAAAAGCATGTCTTTTTTTGTCAGTCAGACAGTATTCCCAACAAAGATAGTTGAAATTGTAATTCTGAATTTAAAATTTAGGGAACATGATGATCCAAGAGGCCTATTTAAATCTTGCCCAGAAACCCCTTGACACAGAAACCACAATTTATCTACCAATTAATTATCATCCTTCCTAAGAACGTTTTATTCTTTCTCTTGAAGTTTACCAGGCACTAATTGGAGAAAATTATTAGTGAATCAAATGGTTGTCTTGGCCCAGAAAATAAGATCTCCAAACCACAATTCACCAAAAGGGCTGTGTGTAGCTGTGTATAGCCAGCAATTTAGTTTGCTCACATTCACTGTGGTTACTTAAGCATTGGTCCAGGAACGTGAGACTTAGTGGAGGCAGGGGTTTGAAATATAATCTTCCGACTTGTTCCATTTGCCAATTGGGATTTGGGGTTGGAAAGTAAGCGACCTCTTGGATCGTCATAAAGAACAGAAAAATAAAAAATAAAATTTTGAGGTGTCTTCCCTTTATACATTTTTGGGTACCTAAATTGTCAACCTGTGATCAGCCATTATTAAACAACGTTGCTATTTTAGACGGTTTGACTCGGAAAACTCTTTTTAACATAATGCAGATGCACATATGAACTTCAATCTTGAGAGTTGTGGCCCTAATATTTCAGTCAACAAAGTTACAAGCAAATGGTGCCCCTACATTAGTTGTTATGCTCCTTAAAGTTTCAAACAGTCAGACCCGACTTGATATATAAGCAGGTTGGGTCAGACTTTCCTCTTTATTTTCTTTATTCTAAAAACCACAAGCAATTAGGATCAAATTTCCCTTATGAATGGCTCCATTGTACTAGGTCTCCATTTGGTCCCGGGTTGTTGTGGAAGTTGGTGTTGAGTATCTTTATTAGCAATGGATCATCATTATTGTGTGGTTGAGTGGTTGTTTTAATGGATGAAGTCTTTATTAGGTGGTTGAGTGGTTATCTTAATTAATATAAATGGTCTCATTATTTGCTATATTAGTTTTGTGGCTATGATTTGCTGGAACATGTTTTTGCGGAGGACAAGTCATGTGCAATTCAGTAATGTTATTCTGCTGTTGTACTAGCGATGTCTAGGTCCCAAATCAAATACATACATAGACCTATATCTTATAAAACTAGAGTAGTAAATAAAATGCCTATATCTGGATTTATACAATTTTATAAAGACTTATTCCGATAAACACCAAATATATAAAGCCATGTATGTATTAGATTTCTGTAAGGAATATGATTTGGACTGTAATCATGCGGTGGGCAGCTTCCCATAGGGACCATGGGGTGCACATGTCTCCAAAGACTAATTGATAATCGTTGTATATTTTATTGACATTGTACCTACAATGATATCTATATTCTTGTGGTTTGTTGGACAAATTGTTTTTTTACTCCTCAAATGTACATTTTTGCAGAGCATCTTGGGGCCACTGGACCACTTCTCACTCATTGTGTTTGCTTTAGGTGGCATTTTTTAACTTTGGAATGGACCAATTCAGACCCATAGCTTGATTTATGAAGGTGCAGGGTACCAGATTTGTTGAGGGGGACATTAATGCGCGCATGAAGCGCTGCACCTTTTCTGCATGGGTCCAGGAGCCCTCTTAAGACTTCAACCCCTGGTGAAGCTCTGGGGTTTTAGCTATATAAATGATACTTCAGAAATCAGAACGAAACTATTCTGACTGATAAGGCCCATTCATGAGCCAAACAGGACAATTTCTTACTATACTATCATGCTGTGTTCTGTGTTCATGTAAGGTACTTCAAATGTGAGGTTAAGTAAGATCATTAAGTTTTTAATGAATTTTCCTAAATTAGATTTTTGAATATTATTTTGTTTAAGATTTTTTTTTCTGGTGAGGGGCAGGGGAGACCAAAAGGGGACAGGGCAGAAAAACTAGGGCACTGATGATTCATAATTCCCTATCCAATGAAAGCATGTTCCAACACCTATGGACGTACAAAAACCTTGAAGAGAACTAGTGTAATGATAGATGGAATCATCCAGTTAATGGTCCTTTTGAAAGTTAAACCAGAAAGTTATCAAATTAAACACCATCTTTCTTTGTTTTTATCAATCATTCCACAATGTATTCAGAGCTCGCTTGGTTCATGCCTTTGGCTGTTTGAAGAGTTGATCATCAGTAAAATGGCGGTCAAAGTTCACAGCACATTCACGCATCATCATCACTTGAAGAGTTCCATTACTTCTTAACATTTTGTTCATTCTTTTGTCAGAAATCAACTATAAATTCTGTTACAAATGATTCTTTCACAAAATTGTACACATAATTCCTTTAGATATGAGTGCTGTAATGTGTCCCAGAGGTGAAATAAGTTCAGCCCTCAGATATCAGAACCAGTAGATTATTCAAGAACAAAATATGTCACTTTTGCCACTTGAGCAATTGAATGTGGCAGGGCCCCGGTTACATATACAACAGCGACAGAATGAATGACACAAAACGCTAGAGATTCACGTCTTATTCAATTCATGTTTCATTTACATAAATTTTCAAGTGCATGCCAACCACAACCTCGACCCCTCCTGGACCCGCATATTTTTGGATTGGCTGCAAGATGTCAATATTGAGAAAGGCAGCCCTTTTGTGTCATTCACTTTTGTTTGGGATTGTAGCCAGAGGTGTTGGATGGAATTCTGGGAAAAGGAAGAGGGGGGGGGGGGGGGCAGATAATAAAGTGAGGGTACTTTTTTGGGCAATAATTGATGGGCACTTTTCATTTTCAAAAGGGGTAGTTTTGACAGCTTTAGAAAAAGTGAGGGGCACGTGCCCCATAGCTCCCGGTTCCTACACATATGGTATAGGTGGGATATGGGGAGCAAGGGGGAACTTGCCCCACCCCCACTTTCTTCCAAATGTATATTTTTGTATGGTGATGTTTTGCATCTTAGCATGATTTTGTGATCCCCCGAAACACTTTTGACTTTTCCTCCCAATTTTGATAGGCAAATCCCACCTATTGGTTTGAAATCGGGTGCCGGTACTATTGTTGTCAATTGCCCATTGGGCGAATAGGTAAAAGGCTTTCAAAAGGGCACCTCCTGCCACTGTCCACCCAAACTTTCAAGGGCACCTCCTTCCCCCTTCGCTCCCTTACTCTATGGGCAGTGGTCCCCCTTGCCCCCATGGTTCCGGCATCGCTGATTGTAGCCGAGTCACAATACATTCTAAAATGACATAATGAACTTGGGTATAAGATTGGTACAAATATATAAACGGTCTTAAGTACATGTCTCCAATATTGCTGATTTGTTGGTTCGGATGTGATAGCATAAGGAACCTATGTAGTCATGCTGGTGTGTGCATGCATACATGGATGTATGTGTCTGTGACAGAAGCTTGTAAACCATAATTGATATCTCAAGAATCAACCATTCAGTGGATTTCTGTCATACTTGATGTATGGATGTGTTATGGTCTAGATGATCCCTTTTGTTTTTGGTGCTGATGTCATGAATATTAATTAGTAGATGGGGCTGAATGTAAAATTCTGTTAACAAGCTTGTAAACACAATATCTCAATATTTTCTTGTTCTTTGTTTTCTTTATATTTCATGCTTATCTTATTTACACATTTGTCTAAATTTTCTTTATATGTATTTTTTTGTAAGGCGCATTAAGAATAAGTTATTTAGATAATGCGCCATATAAGTGTAATAAACTTAAACTTAAACTTAAGAGCCATTCAGTGGATTTATGTCATTCTTGGTATGGATGTGTTGTGGTCTGAAGATGATTCCTATTGTTTTTGGTGCTAATGTCATGAATATTAATTAGTAGGCAGGGCTAAATATAAAATTAAGTGGGGGAGGGCCTATGTACCCATATGGCAAAGAGTTATTTGTTTTCTTTCTCAACTGCATCTTTGACAAAACAGAATTAAAAACATGTGGTACTTTCATAACATGAGCATAAGGAATGAGTTACAACAATAAACAAGAATGAAACAGCATGCTTAAATGCCTGCATTCGAGGAGACCTAAATGAAGCAGAGCTTATCAGGGCCAGGCCACCTTCAAATGTAAGAAGAAAAATGATAATAATGATAATAATAATGATAATACTAGTAATCAGTTCTGGTTATATTTGTACATGTAAATTCCAAGCTGATAAACATAAATATCAAAAATACTAAGTATGTGAAGTTCTAAAAATGAGGTTGATGTATGCTCTTAATGCCTGCATTCATGATAAAGGGGAAGTGAGGGGGGGACATATGGATGTCATTTATCATAACAAAATTGTTAAGAAATTAGAGGGAATCAAGTTCTGGTTATATTTGTACATGTAAATTCCAAGCTGATAAATATAGATGTCAATAATACTGAGCATGTGAAGTTCTAAAAATAAGGTTGTTGTATGTTTACAATAGCCTTCATTGGTGATAAACCTTGCTTCTAAAGAATGAAAAGACGATTAACAATAGAAGGATAAGTGCTAGGGCCCACAATGGTAGAATTAAAGTATTATACAAAGAAGAAAAAAAAATGTTTCGGGAAAAGGGTTTAAAGCCTATAGGAAATACCAATGTTCCTTGAGATTGTAGCAGCTACTTTTTGAATATGGGATTTCCAACTAAGGTTGTTATAATTTTGAAATACAAAGAAATTTTGTTTCGCTAGCAAATGAAATCTTCTGATTTTCAATAAATAAGTCTATGTTGGGAGCAAGCTTCTGATAAGGAAGAAAAATAAGGAAATTTGTTTTAATGGCATTGAGGGAAAGTTTATTTGCTTTAAACCATAGCGATGTATAGTAAATGTGTATAGTAAGATTTGAATTATTCGGGGAGCCATAGTAGTGAATTATGATGTCATGAATTATGATGTCATGAATTATGATGTCATGAATTATGATGTCATGAATTATGATGTCATGAATTATGTTGTCATGAATTATGATGTCATGAATTATGATGTCATGAATTATGTCATAAATTATGTCGTGACCTGAATATTATTTCCCTCATGTTAATTAATTGGAATGTGCACTAATCACTAGGCAACATTTTGCTGAGATTGATTGGATATCCTAAAAGCTATTAATGTCCGACTGTGATCAGCAAAATTTTACAGATTTATGAAATGGTCATGATAGTTGCGTTCAAACTTCTGTCTCAGTTTGTTTTTATATTTTAAAATATTCAAACATCGATCAGCCATAACTCAAGAAAGTTAAAGAAATTTGTCTGAACAGTTTCCATGCAAGCACAATTATTTGTAGGTGTTGCTAGGCAACCTAGCGTTGAATTAATCCTGTCTTGTTTTTTTTTAATTTTTAGTGAGCCAATGGGGTCAGACGAAGAGGACCCTCAGGAGATCTATGATGACAGCGAAGTGAACCCAAGTACAGAAACAGAGGGTACCCGTGAGTTCAATCAGGATATTCTTCTGGGGCAAGGCTGATAGGCTAGCTATAATAAAAAAGATTGTAAAGTTGACTGAAATTAATTACCGGTTCTTTTGTCTGACAGTTCTAAAACCCCCCTGAACACCTAAAGCCCCCATTTAGAAATTGCAATTTTGTTGAACAGTTTAGATGGTAGTTAGTTTTTACACTTTCCTTTCAATTGCTACCATTACAAGTACTGAAATATTGCACCAAATGAAAGGGACAGGGCATGTGATCTTGTTTGGGGAGGGGGGAACTACCTTACCCACCCTCTACCTAAAAGTGCTTCACATGTATGGGTGATTGGTCACCAGTTAAATAGGATTAAGCCCACGTCATCAGTTGTAGGGTCTACACACGTATGGGTGGGTGGGTTTGTGTCACACAATATACCGTACATCACAAAATACCCCAATCTTTCGTTTTCTGATAGGAAAAGTATCCCAAACTGGTCGCTTATACCATAAGTTTCAATGGGCAATTGATTAGTTATATGCTACCTTGATTGCCTTATACAGGCTTTTAAAGTTAAAACAGAAAATCAAGCCATAGATTGTGACACTGTTACGGGATTAAAAGGGGGGCTGTTAAGATGAAGAAAAGTTTGATAAAGATCACATACCTTCTATTAGATACTTATGACCCCTGTTCGCGGCTTTGAAGTTGTTATTTCACTGAGGATTTTGAGCTTCGGTTGTCGGGCGGATGGGCTTCTTTGTATATAATAGATGCACTTCATATTATAGCTGATCGCGCAAATATAATTGCACATTGTGAAGAGTCAGAAATAATGGTTTGTTTGCACCAGGCCAGTTAATTGCCTTCCCCTAGGAAAGGGGATTATGCGACAGAACCAGTTATAACTAGTTGATTGGAGGGATGGGGGTGACGTATAAGATAAGAACCACGCCTGGCCGTGTGTAGCTTGATTTTAGGTGATTGGTGAGAGTTGTAGGCGAGGAAATTAGGGGGGAAAGAGGGGGAAAGATCCTGTGTTTTTTCTAATACTAGAGAGTGGGGCAGGAAATGTCAAGTATCGGTAGAAAGAGCTTTGAAAACCGAAGAGATCACGCCATGTCCAGGAAACGTAGGATGCAGGAATTCTTAGTTTAAATTTCTGTCAAGATAAGTTGCATGGGCTTTGCGCATGAGAGACACCGTGAAATTTAAACCACGCGCGGAATGAAGCCACACACTTCACAGTCTCCACTTGTATTAAAATAGTCTATGAGTGACATGTGGAGAAAAACATGATCCGCAATATTCATAATTATCCCGCGATAGGTCTTTGGAAAAGGTTTGGTGCGGTTCACAATATTATGGCAAGATATTGTTTATGAAAATTACGAAAAAATGCTATCGTGTCATCTCATGAAAATTGTTGGATAGAGAAAAAAATGTCTCTGAATTTGAAAAAGTTAAAATGTCGCTGTTCTTTATTTTTGTGCATTTTTTGAAATGTTCAAAGGATTTATGTTATAAACCTAAAAATTTGATAAGCCGGCAGGCTAAGAACATCCCCCCCCCCCCCCATCTGCCGCATCTCATTAAAAGACAAAACCAGGTGGATTTTTTGCTATAAAATGGCCCAATTGATTAAGGTGCATCTTGATTTTTTTAACCATACATGGATTTGTCAGCCTAACATTTAAGTTTGTTAACCTTAACGTGCATGTCAAGCCTAACACTGAAATCGCGATAACAATTTAAAGACAAGTGCTCTAAATGAACAGGGTACATGTCAGTTATTTTTATTTGAATGGTGTGTGTGTGTAACTTGGGAATCCCAAGCTTCATTGGTGTAGATAATTGCTAGAACACCCCGACCCTCAACCAGCACCCCACCCCCCCTCCCCCCAGTAAAAATAAATCTTTACCTAAAAATACATTTTCTAAGTTTTTGGTTAACTGTAAGTATCAACCTCCCAACCCAACCCCCACTAACCTTTCCAACCAACCCCCAATCAACCAACCCCCAATCAACCAACCAACCCCAAATAAAATCTTTAACAAAAAATTATAAATTTTTGGTTAACTTTAAGCATCATGAGCAGCTTTAAATGATTTATTATTATTTCAAGTTGAGGAAAAAAAGTAAGACAGGTTACTATTGATTTCAGAAATACACTTCTGATCCCATCCTAAAATGAACATAGAAGGGTGATCAAAAACAATAAAATGGTTAGAATTTTAAGGATAAAATACCAAATTACTTCCACATGGACACGTTTCTGACGATTTTAAACTCCTTCCACATGGAAACTTTGTTTAGTCCAATAAATATTGTATGCAGGTGAACTTTTTGAAATTATATGGTGAGTAGTTCAAGTTAAAAGAAAAAACACGTAAGACTAAGAACACTCCCGATCCCCCTTCTAAAATGAATAAACTAGCGTGATTAAAAATGAATAAACCAGCGTGATTAAAAATGAATAAACTTGCATGATTAAAAATGAATAAACTAGCATGTTTAAAAATGAATAAAGTAGAGTGATTAAAAATGAATAAAGTAGAGTGATTAGAAATGAATAAGCTAGCATGATTAAAAATGAATAAAGTAGAGTGATTAAAAATGAATAAACTAGCGTGATCAAAATGAATAAACTAAGCGTGATTAAAAGGGAATAAACTAGCATGATTAAAAATGGATAAACTAGCGTGATTAAAAATGAATAAACTAGCGTGATTAAAAATGAATAAACTAGTGTGATTAAAAATGAATAAACTAG
Source organism: Chiridota heheva (assembly GCA_020152595.1). Classification (NCBI taxonomy): domain Eukaryota; kingdom Metazoa; phylum Echinodermata; class Holothuroidea; order Apodida; family Chiridotidae; genus Chiridota; species Chiridota heheva. The sequence goes on from JAIGNY010000518.1 coordinate 633,367, forward strand.
CATGTTTAAAATAAATAAACTAGCGTGATTAAAAATGAATAAACAAACGTGATTAAAAATGAATAAACTAGCGTGATTAAAAACAAATAAATGGTTAGATTTTAAAGGATAAAATGCCAAACTCTTGACCAAAACAATTAATTTTTGTAAAAGTGTTCAAAAACACAATATTTCATAACTCTCCCACATGGACACGTCTTTGATGATTTGAAACTCCTTCCACATAAACACTTTCTTTAAACCAATATATATGTGTGCAGGTGCGTCTTGGAAATTATGTATTAATATTTCAAGTTAAAAGATAAAAGGACACTTGATTTCAGAAATACACTCTCGATCCCCTTCTGAAATGATGATCCCCCTCCTGAAATGATGATCCCCCTCCTGAAATGATGATCCCCCTCATGAAATGATGATCCCCCTCATGAAAGTACTATACTAGGGTGATTAAAAACAAATAAATGGTTAGAAGTTTAAGGATAAAATACCCAACTCTTTTGATCAAAACAATTGATTTCTGTTAAAGTGTTAAAAAACACGATATTATGTAACTCCACCTACATGCACATGTCTCTACTGATTTGAAACTCCTCCCACATGGTCACTTCCTTTAGGCCAGTATATATTTTTCACGTCTTAGCTGGTTTTAAGAGTAATGTTCAAATGCAAAATGAATTGCCAACACAGCTTAATTAATCACATATGGAAGTATCACTGATGGTTTATCTTATTAAGCTCCAACCTCATCTCCGCCTTCAAAGCTCAGATTCAGAGTTAGGTTGGCTGTGAGAGACTCCGCCTTCAAAGCTCAGATTCAGAGTTAGGTTGGCCGTGAGAGACTCCGCCTTCAAAGCTCAAATTCAGAGTTAGGTTGGCCGTGAGAGGCTCCACCTTCAAAGCTCAGATTCAGAGTTAGGTTGGCTGTGAGAACCCACACATTGCGTAGGCCTCAAAGTAGTCATTTTGAACTCTACCCTCCTATCTATTTAGAATAAAAACCCTGTGAAATTTGATCAAAAAATCTCACGCTCTTTTCTCCTTAAGGAAGGAAATGATCTTTTTCTGGATCTCCATCCATGTCGGCATCCCTGACAACCAGAGAGCCACAAACAAAGCTCTGTCAAATAACATTTCTCCTGTTCTGAATCCACACTCAAATGTCTGTCTTTCCATCTCCAATAACATCAGTAAGACCTGCCAAGACTCTTGAAATCACCACAAGCAGATTGCAATTTTGCCTTAAAATATACTCTATTTTGGGGCCTTACACCCCCTCGTCCTGCACCTATGAGCCAATGTATGTTCAAAAAAAAACTTACTAAATAAGATACAAAACATCATCATACAAAAGATCAAAATTTGGAAAAATGTGGGGGAAATGCCTCCTTGCCATCCCTGCAATCATGCCTGTACCCAAATCATAGAATGCTGTCATGCGCCCTTGCCATCCCTGCAATCATGCCTGTACCCAAATCATAGAATGCTGTCATGCACCCTTGCCATCCCTGCAATCATGCCTGTACCCAAATCATAGAATGCTGTCATGCGCCCTTGCCATCCCTGCAATCATGCCTGTACCCAAATCATAGAATGCTGTCATGCCTCCTTGCCATCCCTGCAATCATGCCTGTACCCAAATCATAGAATGCTGTCATGCCCCCTTGCCATCCCTGCAATCATGCCTGTACCCAAATCACAGAATACTGTCATGCCCCCTTGCCATCCCTGCAATCATGTCAGTACCCAAATCACAGAATGCTGTCATGCCCCCTTGCCGTTCCTGCAATTATGCCTGTACCCAAATCATGAATGCTGTCATGTACATGTACCTTGTATGTTCCAGTTTGTCCAAATAATGTGACAATGATTACAAAGAGGAGTTTAATGAATCAGTTTGAGTAAACAATTGACAGGATTTTCTTTGCATTTAACAGCTTCACCAGCTCTCCCGTCACTAAGAACGATTCCCAAGGGCTACCAGACCAGCGGTGGTTCCATGTCCTCGGCCCATCAAACCAGCTGTGGGTCTATATCGTCTTTCCAAGAAAACAGTGGGTCTGGTCAGGATTGTGATGATTTGTATGATCCAGTAGATGCGGTAAGTCAAAGGGTTTGGGGATCACCAACACTGTATAGCTGCTTACATCATCATTATCAATTATTCGTACACCACCCAGAAAATACAGACAGCAGATGGTTGTGCAGCTTAAGATGAAAACCACCCAAAAGGGGAAAAAAAGTATGCATAATACATTGAAAAAAAGTAAAATAAGGGGTACCCAATGTCCCCAAAAAACAATGACAATAAACCTTTGAGTTATAGTCAAGGAGTAAAATCAAACCTGCTTACCATGCAGACCAATGATGAAAAATACACCTGCATACCCCACAGGCCCAAATAAAATAACACATGCATACCCCACAGACCCAAATAAAATAACACCTGCATACCCCACAGGTCCAAAGAAATAACACCTGCATATCCCACAGGCCAAAAATAACAATTGCATACCACACAGGCCCAAATAAGATAATACCTGCATACCCCACAGGCCCAAAGGAATAACACCTGCATACCCCACAGGCCCAAATAAAATAACACCTGCATACCCCACAGGCCCAAAATAAAATAACACCTGCATACCCCACAGGCCCAAAGGAATAACACCTGCGTACCCCACAGGCCCAAATAAAATAACACCTGCATACCCACAGGCCCAAAATAAAATAACACCTGCATACCACATAGGCCCCAAAAAATAACACCTGCATACCCCACAGACTCAAATAAAATAATTCCTGCACACCCCACAGGTACAAATAACTACAGATAATCCCAGGCCTCCTTTGTTGTTAGAAACCCAAAGTGAGGCTAGATCTCAATGGATGCCAAACGATTACAACAATAACCCTAAGTAACTGAAGCAGGCAAGCCAACACCCAAAATGTAAACCAAGGATGGGAGGGTGGGTAAAAAATTAGCATAACAAAGTATCGGATCAAAACTGTTATAGTTTACCAATTGGGCTCCACAGGTGCAAGCCATGCTACAAAGTCAAAACAACAAAAGATACAAGCATAAATGAACGGGGAACAAGCACAGACAAGAAGGGAGGGGGCTAAAGGCCACACGAAAAACAAACCCGACAACAGTCGGGACACACAAGCAAAAACGTGAACACAAAGGAGTTGTTTCAGAGTATATTTGCAAAGACGGCCCTTCAAGGCAGAGCCAATTAATAATATTAATTATATAATTAAATGCGGACCTTACAGGAAATATGATCTGCTCAGCCAATCAGCATGCTTGGCCAAAATACATGACTAAAGTAACATGTGCCAAAATACAATGGCCAAATATTTTGTGCAAGTGGGGCTGTGAAAAACCCTGCAAAACCACCTGCGGGGGATAAAAAACCACCTGCGGGGGATAAAAAACCACCTGCGGGGGATAAAAAACCACCTGCGGGGGATAAAAAACCACCTGCGGGGGATAAAAACCACCTGCGGGGGATAAAAAACAAAAGGGGGACTGAAAACCAAACAATGTTAAAATAAAAATGGGGATCAAAACCCAAAATATATACCCGCAGGATAACCAGAAAGTAACTACAGATATCGATGCAAAATTGATCAAAAATAACTTAAACAGGAAGAAATGTTGTAATGGTGATATTAACAGATAATATATGCATATATACAAACAGATTGAAGAATGGGTGTCAGCTAGTTGATAAGTGAGGGAAAAGGGGGCAGTGGAATTGTCTTTTTGTCAAATAAAGATCATGCAAAAAATGTTGTTAAATATAATTAAAAGGAATTGCATTATTTTTTTTGCTTTAAAACCATTTATATTACTAGGTTTCAAGTATATATTACATTTCATTTTACTTTTGTTCTCGGAAAATGTTAAAAATGATCAAATCAGCCAATTTTAACATATTTAGACCAGTGATAAATTATGGTTTATATAGTTTTGCGCTGATTAAATGTTATTCCAAAATATGTTTTGGTTAGTTTGTATTGAACTGCTTGAAAGACAGAACTCACAACATGCTGCCCATTTAACTTACAATTAGTGAAGAGATCTTCAATCTTATTTGAAATGAGGTTATTAATTGTCAATTCATATTAATGACATGTGGCATGTCTTATATGTTCTTCTTAATCACATTTCGTCATTCCTGAATACTACAATGTAACTTTTGCACTTGATTGTAAGAATGGCACTTGAAGTCTAATTAAGTACTTATTTAATTCAAATGAATTTCGAGATTAATGCTATTTGAGGGCTGATTTATAATTATCAAAATGATTGTGTGAAGGGCATGCCAATTAACATAAGAGTTAGTTTAATCAGGATTTGAGCTCAAAGTTAAAACACTGCAAGCATTTGAGAGCTTTTGAAACCAATTGATTTGTTATTTTCATCATTACAGGAGGAAGAAGATGAATTGTATGAGCCTTTAGAAATGGAGGAAGGTACAGGTGATGCAGGAGGAGCAAGGTAGGGCTTCCACCCATACATCCATATTAGGGAAGGGGGAGCTTCCTTCATTATTTTTCATTCGTGTTGCTTGCCCCTTCCTCCATTTGTAACTTTTGTGTATTTACCACTCATCAATCCTATTTTCCATTCAAAATCCTTTTAATAGTTTAAATGCATTTGAAACCACAAATAGCACTGTGCTTGTCGCCCATTACATTATGAAATTTGTTTCGTGCAACATTTCTACTTGCAAAAGCTGGAAGATTGTAGCTGAATGTCAAGGTTCTACTTCCATCTTGGGCTTTTAGAGGGCTGGAGAAACAAGAGGGGGGCAGGGGGGAGGGATTGTTACTTTTCCCTCCCCAAAAACTTCTGACTTTCACCACTGCCTGCATCATCGGATTTCTTGTTCGAGAACCAAACAAGGGAACCAAACATTGAGGAAAAAGACTATCATGACAAAAGAGAATTGTATACTTTATTGAAAATTGAGTTTACAGCCTCTAAAATTATCATTTTTGTAATGCTCTTTATCAAGGTGAAGATAAATCTTGATTGCCATTATTACAAATATGAAGAACGATTCCTATTGCCATCAGTACAAATATGAAGAACGTTTTCTAAGCCATCAGTACAAATATGAAGAACGTTTTCTATTGTCATCATTACAAATATGAAGAACGTTTCCTATTGTCATCATTACAAATATGAAGAACGTTTCCTATTGTCATCATTACAAATATGAAGAATGTTTTTTATTGTCATCATTACAAATATGAAGAACGTTTTCTATTGTCATCATACAAATATGAAGAACGTTTTCTATTGCCATCAGTACAAATATGAAGAATGTTTTTATTGTCATCATACAAATATGAAGAACGTTTTCTATTGCCATCAGTACAAATATGAAGAACATTTTCTATTGTCATTACAAATATGAAGAACGTTTTCTATTGTCATCATTACAAATATGAAGAACGTTTCCTATTGCCATCATTACAAATATGAAGAACGTTTCTATTGTCATCAGTACAAATATGAAGAACGTTTTCTATTGCCATCAGTACAAATATGAAGAACGCGTTTTCTATTGTCATCATTACAAATATGAAGAACGTTTTCTATTGTCATCATTACAAATATGAAGAACGTTTCCTATTGCCATCAGTACAAATATGAAGAACGTTTTCTATTGCCATCATTACAAATATGAAGAACGTTTTCTATTGCCATCAGTACAAATATGAAGAACGTTTTCTATTGTCATCATTACAAATATGAAGAACGTTTCCTATTGTCATCATTACAAATATGAAGAACGTTTTTTATTGTCATCATTACAAATATGAAGAACGTTTTCTATTGTCATCATACAAATATGAAGAACGTTTTCTATTGCCATCATTACAAATATGAAGAACGTTTTCTATTGTCATCATTACAAATATGAAGAATGTTTTTATTGTCATCATTACAAATATGAAGAACGTTTTCTATTGTCATCATACAAATATGAAGAACGTTTTCTATTGCCATCAGTACAAATATGAAGAACGTTTCTATTGTCATCATTACAAATATGGAGAACGTTTCCTATTGTCATCATACAAATATGAAGAACATTTTCTATTGTCATTACAAATATGAAGAACGTTTTCTATTGCCATCATTACAAATATGAAGAACGTTTTCTATTGTCATCATTACAAATATGAAGAATGTTTTTTATTGTCATCATTACAAATATGAAGAACGTTTTCCATTGTCATCATACAAATATGAAGAACGTTTTCTATTGCCATCAGTACAAATACGAAGAACGTTTCTATTGTCATCAGTACAAATATGAAGAACGTTTTCTATTGCCATCATTACAAATACGAAGAACGTTTTCTATTGCCATCAGTACAAATATGAAGAACGTTTCCTATTGCCATCAGTACAAATATGAAGAACGTTTCTATTGTCATCAGTACAAATATGAAGAACGTTTTCTATTGTCATCACAAATATAAAGAACGTTTTCTATTGTCATCATACAAATATGAAGAACGTTTCCTATTGCCATCAGTACAAATATGAAGAACGTTTCTATTGTCATCATTACAAATATGAAGAACGTTTCTATTGTCATCAGTACAAATATGAAGAACGTTTTCTATTGTCATCACAAATATAAAGAACGTTTTCTATTGTCATCATACAAATATGAAGAACGTTTCCTATTGCCATCAGTACAAATATGAAGAACGTTTCTATTGTCATCAGTACAAATATGAAGAACGTTTTCTATTGTCATCACAAATATAAAGAACGTTTTCTATTGTCATACAAATACGAAGAACGTTTCTATTGTCATCAGTACAAATATGAAGAACGTTTTCTATTGTCATCATTACAAATACGAAGAACGTTTCTATTGCCATCAATACAAATATGAAGAACGTTTTCTATTGTCATTATTACAAATTCGAAGAACATTTTCTAAAATTTTGATGATGAAAAGAGAGGTCTTTGCACATCAAACTATTTTTGAATTACTGTTTCGTTTTTTTTTTTAAATGTGCTCCTAAAACTAGATGAAAAATGTATTTCAGGATGTAGGTCTGAGGGAAGGTAATGTTGATTGGGACCAGCTGAAACTTTAGGTGCCATGTTTCTTGTTGATTTATTTAAAAGGAAAGGTATCGTTCAATAAATACACTCAGAAGTGAATGCTGTCATGCTGGTAACGTCACTTCGATTTCTCTTATCGATCGCGAGAAGTCTATGATGTCATTGATTACACATTCGCTGGACCGAACATGTGTAATTGATAGCATCACAGATTTCTCGCAATCAATAAGAGAAATTGAAAACCGGAAGCAACATCACCAGCGCAGCGGCGTTCACTTCTGAATATATTAATGGGGCGATACCTTTCCTTTAAATTAATTATTTGCTAAGCTAATCCATTTGAGTCATTAGGCTCATTGAGCCAGTGCTCATCCTCGGCTTCCATGTCGCACGCGGATAAGAGTACATGACTCCAGCTAGACGCAGTCCAGTCCAATGCAGATTAACTCCCCAGCAGTGCTGGTACTGATATTACAGCTGAGTGGACTGGAGCAAGTAAAGTGTCTTGCTCAAGGAAGCAATGCAGCACCTGCGATGGTCCCTCTGTGTTTGCCCTTGATTGTGAGGACCACAGTAATGGGTCCTTCTGTGTTTGCCCTTTGTAGACCTATCAAATGTGATCTAGACCCTTTTCAGTGCTCCTCAGTGATTGTTTTCTTTAATGCAATTCACTAATTGCACAAGATATTGAAAAATGTTAAATAAATTGCACATAATCCTTAGAGGGGTATGAGCCATTCTCTGAAGATCAGAGTAGATACAGTATGTGACTAGTCATCATATCATGATATGACTAGTCATATCATGATATGATGACTAGTTACATATCATGATATGACTAGTCACATATCATGATATGACTAGTCACATATCATGATATGATGACTAGTCACATATCATGATATGACTAGTCATATCATGATATGTGACTAGTCATATATCATGATATGTGACTAGACACATATCATGATATGTGACTAGTTAATATCATATCATGATATGTGACTAGTCGTCATATCATGATATGTGACTAGTCATATCATGATATGTGACTAGTCATATCATGATATGTGACTAGTCATATCATGATATGTAACTAGTCATCATATCATGATATGTGACTAGTCATCATATCATGATATGTGACTAGTCACATCAAAGTAAATTGTGAAAATGATCAACTTGTCTGAATTGACCATTAAGCCTATCCCAAGCCTCATTCATATTGTTAATTCGCTCATGATTGGACACCTAAATGAGAGTTGGCACCTAAATGAGAGTTGCTGTCTATAACTTTAAATAATGTACGTTACTTTAACATTATATAGATATGATCTGTTGTTTATCTTCTATGTATTTAAATTTTGTCCATCAGTGAGGGCAGAATCAAGACTACGATAAACACTTTTTCTGATACAATAATCCAAAAATGTGTGTTAAATCTTGATAATGGTCATGGTTATTTTCCCTTTCTCAGAGACTCCTCAGCTGCAATGGATAAGGAGAAAGGAGAAAGAGACGCATCGGAAGAAGGATGAGAAGCAGAAGAAGGAGCTTGAGAAGCAGCAGAAGAAAGAGGAAGAGAGAAGGAAAAGAGAAGATAAGGAAAAACAGAAGAAAGAACTGGAGGAGAAGAAAAAGAAAGAAAAGATGGAGAAGGAGATGAAGAAGAAGTTCAAGGTAATCAATCAATTAAATCCCTTAATCACTGGATGAATCACTTTCTTGGCATCCACCATTAAAGTCATCCTTTTCCTTATTCCCTCATTCTGTTTGGACCCTCATTTTTTATTTTAGTTCAAACATAGTGTGTCTGACATTAATAATGTGGCAAGCTGAGTAGTGTTAACTAGAGTGCCACATTCTCCATTCTCGACTCTCAGTGATATTGCCGTACATGATTATAACAAAGTAATGTCGATCAAGTTAGGCGGATCAATTTATGAAAATAAAAACAAATTCTAACAAATGCTTTCTCTGGTTTTTGGACCTTAGTTGGATATAGTGAATGACAGAAAAAGTTGTGTACCAAAATTTCTATGGCATTCCACCATTAAAGTCATACCCCATTCTATCATTCCGGTTGTACCCTCATTTTCATTAGATTTTAGTTCAGGTTAAACATGAAATTGATATGATTGACTGGAGACATCGACCTGCCATGTTAGAACAGGAATTTAAACATATTTTCTTGAATGTTAGAATTGTTTTATGCAGAAATGCTTAGCAGAATAAGGTGAAGATGGTTTTTCAAAGGAATAAATTTGAAAAAATAGGAAAGAAAATTATAAGGTAATTATAGGAGAAGTGCATTTTAAGTGGGATGAAGCTACCTAAATTGTGTTGGTTAGTTTTGTTCTTAAGTTTCCAACATTATCCTGAAAATCTTTCATTTTCAATGTTAAAGCAAAAACATTTTGCAGATTTACTGCCAGAAAATTAGATTTCAAGCTAAATATGAGCAGACAACCCCAGTCTGATACTACACGTGTGTATTTGATCCAATGTGTTATTTCATTGATCAAACATAATGATAATGAAAGTTTATTTTAATCATAACTTGCTGTAATACATATTTTCTGCATTAATAGACATGTCATAAATCAAACACTGGATTGAGTCGAGTAATAGAGTCGAGGTTAATGAAGAACGTAAATAGATTAATTATCCGTGCATGCCAAGAATTATGGTCTCAATTTTCCTTAGATGTTTTGTAAGAAACCAACATACAATTGGAAGATCTGTGTCACTGTTTTTTTTTATATTTTTGGTCATTAATTTTCATAAGAAATTTTATTTCTATCAAAAAATGTTTTATGTGATTTACCACAATCTGATTGCCAAGAAAATCATGAACAATTAATTGTTGCAAAGAATGCATGCATGCATGCCCTTAAAATGGTCATATGCAAATTGGCATTGATAAGCAGCCTTCTAGGATACATTTCAAGATGACAGGTGTGGGAATGAAGTTTTGTGAAATCCTGCTACGTGCCTGGAATATAATGTATTATTATGGAGAATGGAGTTATCGATATTGAATGAAAATTTCCAGATAAGTATTCCATTTCAACATATTGGCAACAGCTGAATGTAAACTTTATCCCAATGTAGAAATTACATTTATCAAAAGAAAAAGACCTTTGACATCAGATGAAGTATTTTACCCCAAAGAAAAATGAGCCCTTAATATGAAGTTTATGATGATTAAAACACCTGTAGGTTTATGATTTTTTTTTCTCTTAAGGGACTTTTCCACATGACAGTAATACTACATCCAAGTAATTCATTACATTGTTACACCATCTAAGCAATCACTTTATGAGACAGATGGAGGGAACTTTTGACATTAACCATTACTCTACCACATGGCAGTATTATTATGCTATCCATAGTTTGATACGGCAAATAATAAAGCGGAGACTGATAAAATATATCTATGTTTTCATGCTGACATTTATTTAATTGTTTAACACAATATAAGAAAACATGAACCGGGGTGGTACATGGCCGGCCGTGCGAAATAAAACAGGAACGTAAAAGCATGTGTGACAACTGAATGCCAAAGTAACTCTCACCGATAAACTCAACTAACACTCACACCAGAAGTTATAAGAAAGATTAAGTATTTGAAAACTTTCAATTTGGATGAAGACAATCAAAGTAATATGAGCCGGTTGCGTAATGTACTTAACAACTGAGGATACACGTAAATCTCATTGTTGCATTATCGCCGTTTTGGGTGCCCCATCTTTGACTCCGCCTCTCGAGCGCATTTTCAAAAAAGTGCTGGTAGAGTAAGGGTTACTGTTTCTTTTAACGATAGGGATGAACATCTCATTAAAAAAGATCATCTTTGAAGGAGCACATGGCTGAAAAATTGATGTCGTACTTTTGCTAATTTCTGTCAATATTCGCTGCAAGTGACATTTCATGGTCAGTATAGAGTCAGCTGTGTACTGGATATATTCATACTTATCAGCTGTGTACTGGATATGTTCAATGCCTATCAGCTGTGTCCTGGATATGTTCAATGCTTATCAGCTGTGTACTGGATATGTTCGATGCTTATCAGCTGTGTACTGGATATGTTCAATGCTTATCAGCTGTGTACTGGATATGTTCAATGCTTATCAGCTGTGTACTGGATATGTTCAATGCTTATCAGCTGTGTACTGGATATGTTCAATGCTTATCAGCTGTGCACTGGATATGTTCAATGTTTATCAGCTGTGTACTGGATATGTTCAATGCTTATTAGCAGTGTACTGGATATGTTCAATGCTTATTAGCAGTGTACTGGATATGTTCAATGCTTATCAGCTGTGTACTGGATATGTTCAATGCTTATCAGCTGCGTACTGGATATGTTCAATGCTTATCAGCTGTGTACTGGATATGTTCGATGCTTATCAGCTGTGTACTGGATATGTTCAATGCTTATCAGCTGTGCACTGGATATGTTCAATGTTTATTAGCTGTGTACTGGATATGTTCAATGCTTATCAGCTGTGCACTGGATATGTTCAATGCTTATCAGCTGTGTACTGGATATGTTCGATGCTTATCAGCTGTGTACTGGATATGTTCAATGCTTATCAGCTGTGCACTGGATATGTTCAATGCTTATTAGCAGTGTACTGGATATGTTCAATGCTTATTAGCAGTGTACTGGATATGTTCAATACTTATCAGCTGTGTACTGGATATGTTCAATGCTTATCAGCTGCGTACTGGATATGTTCAATGCTTATCAGCTGTGTACTGGATATGTTCAATGCTTATCAGCTGTGTACTGGATATGTTCAATGCTTATCAGCTGTGCACTGGATATGTTCAATGTTTATCAGCTGTGTACTGGATATGTTCAATGCTTATTAGCAGTGTACTGGATATGTTCAATGCTTATTAGCAGTGTACTGGATATGTTCAATGCTTATCAGCTGTGCACTGGATATGTTCAATGCTTATCAGCTGTGTACTGGATATGTTCAATGCTTATCAGCTGTGTACTGGATATGTTCAATGCTTATCAGCTGTGTACTGGATATGTTCAATGCTTATCAGCTGTGTACTGGATATGTTCAATGCTTATCAGCTGTGTACTGGATATGTTCAATGCTATCATAAACACAAATCAATTATTTAATTATTTGGTCGAAACCAATTGTTAAAACTCATGTCAGAGAGGATTTTCAGTACTGTTGCGTGCAAAAGAGGATTTTCAGTACTGTTGCGTGCAAAAGAGGATTTTCAGTACTGTTGCGTGCAAAAGAGGATTTTTAGTACTGTTGCGTGCAAAAGCGGATTTTCAGTACTGTTGCGTGCAAAAGAGGATTTTCAGTGCTGTTGCGTGCAAAAGGGGATTTTTAGCACTGTTGTGTGTAAAAGAGAATTTCAGTATTGTTGCGTATAAAAGAATTATTCTAGGATCCCCAGAATAATCAAGACCTCATCCCAGTGCTCCTTTAATGTAACAACTTGATTTTACTTACAGCATTGGTGTCATAGTAGGAGGAAATATAAACGTGCAGCCTCTTTTGGCAACAATCTGTATTGCAAAAGGGGAAGCATACATATTTATTTTTAAAAGAATTTTGGTTCTCATTCCTTGATCTCTCTCCACTGAGCTTTACTCCTTGAACAAACAGGGAACTTGAAGTGATGGCATAATTCATCTACCTTTGGTCGTCTGATGCATCATTTCCTTGAAGGCATGCAAACACTAGAGAAGGCTTCACTGCCTTTATCTGAGTGACACAAACATTATTTCTTATGGTTTTGTAATGTTGTACATGTTCACCAAATGAAATAAATTACTGCTGTGATGGTTCATAATAATGTAGCTGATGTTGTGTTGCATGTCCATATACCTTGATGAAATAAAGACTTGGGGAAAATGGTTTGGTTTTAGAATTAAAAGTAAAAAGCAGCAAAATTGAAAGAAAGACATGTTTGTAAATGCATATATTGAATGGCTAATTTTCTACATTAAATGTACACATGCTTAATAGGTTAATAGAAAATGAAATGTTAGACTAGAAGCCATATTGTTCAGACATGACTTCCTTTTCCGTTGTATTTATTATTAATCTCAGCGCATCACATTTCCTTTCATTCTCTTATTAAAGTTCTCTAAGTTTTAATACACACATGATACGGCCAAAAGAGCAGCTTGCATCAATTGGTAGCAATTTCTTTATTTTAATTGCTGCCTAAAATTGAAAGTTAATGTACTCGCATATATCAACTTTCAACCAATATTTGAATTGCGTTGAATATTTATAAATAGAAAATATCTCTGGAAGATTCTGAATCACAATGATTTTACATATTTTGACCATATGCAGAAGCATTGCTGACAGCACAAGAGGATGGATCTGTTGCAGGGCCTACAGGAAGGTGGCACGCACATTTCTGTAGATCACACGCCCTTGACCTTTCAGAGTGATGCTCCACCCTGCCCCTAGGATGCTCCACCCTGCCCCTGGGCTGCTCCACCCTGCCCCTGGGATGCACCACCCTTTCCCTGGGATGCTCCACCCTGCCCCTGGGATGCTCCAACCTGCCTCTGTGATGCTCTACCCTGCCCCTGGGATACTCCACCCTTCCCCTGGAATGCTCCACCCTGCCCCTGTGATGCTCCACACTCTCCCTTCATTCACAAAAACATTATTTTGAGAATTGCTTGATCTAATTCGTACCACGTTGCTGCAGTTCTCCATTACAATGCGATGTATTGATTCCTATCCAGTTCACATTTTTGACTTACCTCAAACCTCATATCTCATTGACTGGTTAGCTCAGTTGGTAGAATAACCAGTTTCCAGTCGGAAGTTCGTGGGGCCAATCCTCAAAAAATGGATACTGCTGCCCTCTTGCTTGGTGCTCAGTATTAAGGGATCGGGGCAGGGCATTAGTGTGCCATATGTTGGATGCTGCTTTTATCCTCAAAGTTTCCATTGTAAAGTGATTTGAGTACACATTGCACGTGGAAAAGCGCTATACTGTATAAGAACTCGGTATTATTGTTATACTGCATGGCCCTTGATACCCTAATTGCAAATGCCATTTTGTAGTCACCGCCCTGCCTGCTAGGGGTTTAACCATTAAATGGTGTGTACAAGGAAGGATTCTTTAACCCTGCTTGGTATGTACCACCCTGCCTACTAGGGGTTTGAACATTAAATTGTGTGTACAAAGGAAGAATTCTTTAACCCTGCTTGGTATGTACCACCCTGCCTACTAGGGGTTTGAACATTAAATGGTGTGTACAAGGGAAGAATTCTTTAACCCTGCTTGGTATGTACTGCCCTGCCTACTAGGGGCTTGAACATTAAATGGTGTGTACAAGGGAAGGATTCTTCAACCCTGCTTGGTATGTACTGCCCTGCCTACTAGGGGTTTGAACATTAAATGGTGTGTACAAGGGAAAGATTCTTCAACCCTGCTTGGTATGTCAAATCCAGTGCATGTTGATCCCTTTGTAATCCAGACTGTAACAGAAGATTTGCATATGCAAATCAACATTCTGTGGTTGCTATAACATTCCTGAGCTTGGGAGAGAAAAGCGAAACAATACCACATACTATAACAAAGATCCCAACTCCACTGCAAGAAACAATACCACATACTAACAAAGATCCCAACTCCACTGCAAGAAACAATACCACATACTAACAAAGATCCCAACTCCACTGCAAGAAACAATGCCACATACTAACAAAGATCCGAACCCCACTGCAAGAAACAATGCCACATACTAACAAAGATCCCAACTCCACTGCAAGAAACAATGCCACATACTAACAAAGATCCGAACCCCACTGCAAGAAACAATACCACATACTAACAAGGATCCGAACTCCACTGCAAGAAACAATGCCACATACTAACAAAGATCCAAACTCCACTGCAAGAAACAATACCACATACTAACAAAGATCCGAACCCCACTGCAAGAAACAATACCACATACTAACAAAGATCCGAACTCCACTGCAAGAAACAATGCCACATACTAACAAAGATCCAAACTCCACTGCAAGAAACAATACCACATACTAACAAAGATCCGAACCCCACTGCAAGAAACAATACCACATACTAACAAAGATCCGAACTCCACTGCAAGAAACAATACCACATACTAACAAAGATCCCAACCCCACTGCAAGAAACAATGCCACATACTAACAAAGATCCCAACTCCACTGCAAGAAACAATGCCACATACTAACAAAGATCCGAACTCCACTACAAGAAACAATGCCACATACTAACAAAGATCCCAACCCCACTGCAAGAAACAATGCCACATACTAACAAAGATCCCAACTCCACTGCAAGAAACAATGCCACATACTAACAAAGATCCGAACTCCACTGCAAGAAACAATACCACATACTAACAAAGATCCCAACCCCACTGCAAGAAACAATACCACATACTAACAAGGATCCGAACTCCACTGCAAGAAACAATACCACATACTAACAAAGATCCCAACTCCACTGCAAGAAACAATGCCACATACTAACAAAGATCCCAACTCCACTGCATGATATAATACAATACATATAGACCTCAAAATCTTTTGACCTCATGTAGGGGCATAGCAATGGACATGATCCCAATTAATACTTCTCCAATACTGTCAGGAAAACCATGATGCTGTAATGTAGAAATCTGAAAAAACAAAAAGTACTATGCAGGGAGGGGAGAGGGAAGGGGAGGGGTGGGGGTGGAGTGGGGAGGGTGTGTGGAGGGGGAAGGTTGTCATGCTCCCTTGGCTCCCCCTCTGGACACTGGATATATCCCTGAACACTAATCAGAAGTATCAGTATACTTTAAGACCTATTCAAATTCTTTTATATGACAATGTGTTACAAGCAGAATGTGAGTAAGAATTATGTAAACAGTTTTGGGGGGATATCAAAATGGGAAGTCATCTTGAAGTCCGATTTAAGAATGGATGAGTGGTGCTTTTCAAAAAATTGGTTTGTTTTTACCTTCGGTGACCTTAATTAGTCGTCCTCACATTCACAAGCTTTTGATAAAAATTCTCTTTTAATAAAGGAGAAAATACAACTCACCTACTCAATTATCTTTACCTCGCTGTATGTGATAATACCAAACTCACAGCCAAGAGGCAAAACAAATTGTATTATGTGGTTTTAGGTAAAATGCCCTATTGAATATTTGTTTTTCTTGTTTCTCTAGCTTTCATGAAAACGTATGTTTGGTTCTTGTTCCATAATGTTTTTTTTGTGGTTAAAATTTGTGTTGTTC
Source organism: Chiridota heheva (assembly GCA_020152595.1). Lineage (NCBI taxonomy): Eukaryota > Metazoa > Echinodermata > Holothuroidea > Apodida > Chiridotidae > Chiridota > Chiridota heheva. Next base: position 649,767 of record JAIGNY010000518.1, read on the forward strand.
CCCCAAAGTTTTTAAAATAATAATAACAACAACAACACAAAATAAATAACTGCCCCTCCCTAATTTGAAGTATGTTTGGTTATAAGTCAATATGTTTTTTTCTTTAAATGAACTGTGTCCCTCCCCTTATTTACTTACTGCCTCTTCCCCAATTTAAAGTCATGCAGCACCACATGTTCTTTTTTAGAACTTTTTAGACTTAAAAGTCATAATAAGACTTAGAAGTCATAATAAGACTTAAAAGTCATAATAAGACTTAGAAGTCATAATAAGACTTAGAAGTCATAATAAGACTTAGAAGTCATAATAAGACTTAGAAGTCATAATAAGACTTAGAAGTCATAATAAGACTTAGAAGTCATAATATGACTTAGAAGTCATAATAAGACTTAGAAGTCATAATAAGACTTAGAAGTCATAATAAGACTTAGAAGTCATAATAAGACTTAGAAGTCATAATAAGACTTAGAAGTCATAATAAGACTTAGAAGTCATAATATGACTTAGAAGTCATAATAAGACTTAGAAGTCATAATAAGACTTAGAAGTCATAATACGACTTAGAAGTCATAATAAGACTTAGAAGTCATAATAAGACTTAGAAGTCATAATATGACTTAGAAGTCATAATAAGACTTAAAAGTCATAATAAGACTTAGAAGTCATAATAAGACTTAGAAGTCATAATAAGACTCAGAAGTCATAATAAGACTCAGAAGTCATAATAAGACTCAGAAGTCATAATAAGACTCAGAAGTCATAATAAGACATAATAAGACTCAAAAGTCATAATAAGACTCAAAAGTCATAATAAGACTCAAAAGTCATAATAAGACTCAAAAGTCATAATAAGACTCAGAAGTCATAATAAGACTCAGAGGTCATAATTAGACTCAGAGGTCATAATACGACTCAGAAGTCATAATACGACTCAGAAGTCATAATAAGACTCAGAAGTCATAATATGACTTAAAAGTCATAATAAGACTCAGAAGTCATAATAAGACTCAGAAGTCATAATAAGACTCAGAAGTCATAATAAGACTCAGAAGTCATAATAAAACTCAGAAGTCATAATAAGACTCAGAAGTCATAATAAGACTCAAAAGTCATAATAAGACTCAAAAGTCATAATAAGACTCAGAAGTCATAATAAGACTCAGAAGTCATAATAAGACTCAGAGGTCATAATAAGACTTAGAGGTCATAATTAGACTTAGAAGTCATAATAATGATAAGACTATAACAATTTGTGTATAGGACCAAATCCTGCTTTGACAGGAACAAACAGCTGAAGGTGCTTTACAAGGTCAAAGTGCACAATAAAACAGTCAATTATGAGTTATGTCACCCAGAAATTAACACTAATGAAAATCACAGTCATATAACTTGTTTTGTTTGATCAGGATTGGTCAATGTCCATGTGGTTCTGTGCTTATAGAAGGAAGTCAAACAATTCTGGCTTAATTATCCGGGATCTTAGAGATACATCAAACCTTTACCCTCATGGTGTTGTATCAGAGAGTTGTCAATGTTATCATTCTGCCTGCGATATAAAGATATCACATCAATTTCCTTTTCATTGTTAGAGTAATAACACTGGCAGGTGAGAGTTATTGTATTTGGATCAATGTGTAGATAGTGCTTTTATAATGTTTTGTAAGCCTTGGATACTTGCATGGATGTGATATTATGTTGGCAAGATTAGTTCGCTGTTTGTAGCAATGCCATGCAGTATCGCTATACGGTCAAAATCACATCCATACTTGTTCTACAGTATAGTTTGCCCCCTGTTCCCTTGAAATTTACAGATGCAAAATATCGCCTTTTTTTCAATTCTGAGAACCTTCATGAATGTGGGAATACTTGTAATGTACACAAGCAAGACAGCTCTATTTAATGGTGGCAAATATTTCATTCCCCTATTTTGAATAACACCCAAGTTTATATCCGTGCAATCATGTTGAAGTGTCTAATGGCGTTGCCAAACGCATCAACATGTGATTACATTTTCATTTCATGTATTCATTCAACAACAAAAACAATTTCAGGCCTCTAGCCCTTAAAACAAAAATTATGCACAAACTTATTGCTCTTTACAAACAGAAGAACAATATATCTAAAACTTTACAAGTTAATATATAAACATGAGGAGATGAGTTCATAGCAATAATAAAGAGAAATCACAAAGTTTCTTGAAATTCTTGAAGTCTCTTAACCCTTACTCTACCAGAGCATTTGAGATTACAAGTGTTATTTTTGGGAACTTTTTGGAAAGGGGGCTTTTTCACAAATTTATTTTCATTTTCTACTAAGACTTTGAACTTTACATTGGTTTGCATAATTATCTGGTGAATTATGCAAGTTTATGCAAATGAGGTTATGATTGAGATTATTAGATGTCCTAAAACTGCTATCTTTGTAATATTCTGCTTTCTTGTGGCTAATTAGAAAGAAATTATTGATAGAATTTATGAATTGTTGAAAGAAGGACCTTTCATTTGATAGTACTCTTGATTTTTTTGGAGCAAGAAAAAAATTCATACGTCAATTTTATTTTTGCTGACCTTTTTTGGCCTAAAGATTGACCTCTGATTTTGCTAATGATCTATCTGATAGGATTTGGCGCTATACTTTCCTATAAACATGTATTGTTCCTTTCTATAATGCACACAACTAATATAATATAAAAAGGAAATGTTTACACCAAAATTTCAATAAATATGTTATGCAAATGATATGCAAATTAGCTAATTTACCTCATTCACTATGCGCAGGCTTGAAATTTTTAGTTTATGAACCAATTTTAGCCATGGGAAGCTTTGAAAATACTTATATTTATTCAGGATATACTGAAAGTCTTGTAGAAACTTACTTTTATTGATTCCTGTAGAAATTCTTGGTGAAAAGGTATTCAAAAATGGTTCAAAGCATCAGTAATCATGTTGACGTTGCCAAACTTGGAATCCTTCAGTGAGTTGGTACCGCGTATGAAATGTCAGTAAATTTGTCCAAATACAGGAAAATCTTTCGGAGATATGCAAATTAGCTAATTTACCTCATTTATTATGCACAGGCTTGAAATTGTCAGTTTATGAACCAATTTTAGCCATTGGAAGCTTTGAAAATTCCAAGTACAATTTTAACTGTTTCCAAGGAAATACAGTGGTTGGGGGTTGGGTGTTGGTTCTGGCTTATTTATATTGGGAGGGGGAACCAGGGGGAATGCCATTAAAAAAAATATGGCCCTCTTCCAGGATCCAAATTCCTTCAAAGAAAATAACTTTCCCCTACATGGGACAGCTTGGCCGCCAACATTGGTATGTTGCCCCAACATGTCTCTTTTTCCAACAACATGGGACCCTTTCCCCTTGAAATTTTAATCCTACTCCACTGCACCACAACCTCACAACATGGAATCGAGAATTCGCGAAATAGGTATATGGGCACTGTTGCACTACAAATCAAAGATTGATCTGTAAAGTTTCATCTAAAATTACTATAATAAAGACAGTTCATGTTAACCTCGTCAGATTTTAGTGACCCATTTACTTGTTTATAATCATTACAAGTAAATAATCCCAGCTAAATTACACTGCTTTTGCTTAATTTTGAACGGATCAGGACTAACATTAGCTATGCTTAACGTTAAGCCTAACGAGTAACGTTAGTAAGCATGAAGTTTGAAAAATGCACTCGCGATTTAAGAAATTTGAAAAAATCATTTTACCTGGTTCTACTCATCTTTAGGCCTCTTCTGGGTAGGGTTCAGGTACTAAAAGATCTCCATCACTGGCGATAGCCTTCTGACTTTTCCTAATTCTCAGTTTCACTTTCAAACAAGATTCGGAATACACATTCTTCTGTTGCCTCAACGTAAATGTCAAAAAAATCTAAAAATAATTTGAGTGATGTAGCTATAAAACGTTTTAGCAACGATCGAGGGGGTATGTCTTTTATTGCAGCAATCCATGTGAAAGCACGTTGTTTACGCTACAGAATGGTGTTTAAAACTTTTCATTACGATATAGGGGTGGATTACACAATTCTTTAACAAAAAGGGTCAAAAATTACCAAAAATCACAAAAGTTTACATATTTTACAAATAATATAAAAATAATGACCAGGTATGAACAAAATGTGATTAGATTTGGACAATATGATTTGTCTGTATAGTATATATAAAAAGAAAATATCTAAATTTATTTTTTTAAGCAATTTTTGTAAATTTTTCAAAAATATGCATTTTTCGGGACATTTTAAACAAAAAGGTAGATTTCTTAATGTTTGGACAAAATTTGCCAAAAAAATATGAGTATAGACCCCCCCAAAAAAATTGAATTTTATGAAAGATCTTTCCGAGATCTTTGCAATGAAACTATTTGCACCCCTATAGAATGTTGGTAAGGTCCCAATTTCATTTTTGGGAAAAAGGTAGTTTCAAAACGATGATATTATCGCCGCGTGGTAGAGTAAGGGATAAATGAGCGGACAATACATTTTACAACGCATCAGCAAAACTAATTTATCAGTAGAAGGATAAACTGAATTACTGAATAATGATGAAAAATATTTCATTTACGTTGCTTAACCCTTACTCTACCGCGCAGCAATATTATCGCCGTTTTGGGTGCCCCATCTTTGGCTCCGCCTCCCGAGCACATTTTCCAAAAATTGCTGGTAGAGTAAGGGTTAAGAAGCCATAGAATACGACAAGTTACTGCAATTTGTGAAGGATGGAAATAATATTGTTGTTGCTTTATAATGGCCAATGTTCAGTTGATTGTAATTCTTTTTAGTTTGAACCATTTTAAAGGCAAGGAAGCATAACTTCCCTGTGTCACTTGAAAGGTTAATTAAGTTTATTCTATTGTGAAACTGTTCATATTACTAGATTCTAATATTTGATTTCGTAATTTTGTGTTAATATCAATTTTTTTTTTTTTTTTTGAGTATTACTTAGAATGGCTGTCAACAAATCTGCATTGTTACTCTGGATATAACCTTTTCATTCTTAGTTCTCATTGTGATTGCTCCGTCTGTCTTCCTCACATGCATTCATTGACTTGATCAGCTAGCTAACAAACCCAAATGAATCTCATTTCCATTCCAGATCAAAGGAGACCTGCAGGTGCTTGAAGAAGGGTACTGCAAGCAGGACATTAATGAGGAGTTTGAGAAATTTCCATTTTCTTGTAAGATGAATGACAAAGTTGATATCTTGCGGAGAGACAGTCCAAATCCCAGCGGAAAATTGCTTGTGCAGAACGATGAAGGCCAATGTAAGAAATGCCTTAGCAAATTTACTGCAAGAATTAAACCATGATAGAATCAATTGTGTTTTTTCTTTTTTTTTTCAGTGCACTGATTTGGCAATGTTTAACAATGAAAGAAATTAGCCTCAAATTAGCTTTTTAAGTGCATTTTTGTTGTACTTATAACTTGCAAGAGTTGTGTTTATATTTGGGAAATGCTGGAAGAGTTTTCATTGTAATGAGTTTAGGAGTTTTCATTGTGATGAGTTTTAAGAGTTTTCATTGTGATGAGTTTAAGAGTTTTCATTGTGATGAATTTAAGAGTTTTCATCGTGATGAGTTTAAGAGTTTTCATCGTGATGAGTTTAAGAGTTTTCATCGTAATGAGTTTTAAGAGTTTTCATTGTGATGAGTTTAAGAGTTTCCATCGTGATGAGTTTTAAGAGTTTTCATTGTGATGAGTTTAAGAGTTTTTATTGTGATGAATTTAGGAGTTTTCATTGTGATAAGTTACAGAGTTTTCATTGTGATGAGTTAAAGATTTTTTTATTGTGATGAATTTAGGAGTTTTTATTGTGATGAGTTAAAGACTTTATTGTGATAAATTAAGAGTTTTCATTGTGATGAGTTTAAGAGTTTTCATGTGATAAATTTAAGAGTTTTTATTGTGATGATTTTAAGAGTTTTCATTGTGATGAACTTTTTTGGAGTTTTCATTGTGACTGTGATGAGTTTAAAAGTTTTTATTGTGATAAATTTAGAGTTTTCATTGTGATGAATTTAATAGTTTTTATTGTGATGAATTTAAGAGTTTCAGCATGCTAAAGAAAAAGTATAAAAAACAAGTACGTTGAAACATGACAAAAATGATCAACCTTTGATAAAGAACTTTCATTGCTTCCTCATTTCCTTATTATTGAGCAGATTTTATAGACATCCATGATATTGAGAAATGCAAGTGAATCAGTCTATGATAAAATAGAGGGTATAGTTTAAAGCTTTGGCTGATCAAAGGAGGATGGAAGGTTTCTTATATGCAATATGTATTAACTGAAAGGGAAGACTTCAGGACTATTAGTTATTGAAAATGTTTTTGAAGTTTGTACCTGTTTTGATTGGATGTTTAAGATTCCAAAAGGCCTTCACCTGATTGCCATTGGTGGATTAAACAGAAACAGTGGCGTAGCCAGCCTCCAATAAGTGTGTGTGGGTGAAGGGGGAATCACCCATGATTTTTTAATAAATCAACCACCAAAAGGTGGGGGTCTAAGGGACCTTTGTAATGCTATATCTGACCCTACCCTCTGTGACAATGCCATTGGGTAGAGATACATGACTTGTCCTTCTCCTTATAATTTGTTCCAGTAAATCATAACCACAAACTTACTATAGCAAATAGTGAGACCACTTTATCTTAATTAAAAAAACCACACAATAAGGACTTCATTCATTGCTAATATGATACTTAGCACCAACTTCCACAACAACTAAGGTTTCCAGAATATAAAAAAATAAAGAGGACAAATCTGACCCGACCTGGTTATGTATCAGGTCAGGTCTGATTGTTTGAAACTTTAAGCAGCAGAAGAACTAATGATAATGCAATTGATTTTTGCATTTATAAAGAGACCAGTAAATTAACAAGCCTTAAAATGAAAGTGAATTTATCCTGAATCCTTTGTGCATTAAAAGCCCTCAACAGAAAACTGATGAAATTGTTGTATTTACTTTCTTTTTTTGATCAGATGGTTACGTCGATATTAGTCTTATTGCTGTTGAAGAGGAGGATGATGTCTATGATACTGCATCTATACCAGGTGAGATTTTTTGTAAATGCAGTCCCTTTAATGGTTGCCAAATGTTTTTATCCCCCCACCCCTGAATAGATGTTTGTCACATATTTTTGCCCCCCCTTTACCCACCCAGATAGATATTTGTCACATGTTTGTATGCTGTTACCTTTCCTCCACCCTAAATGAATGCTGAGTTTTGAAAACAATTGACTTATTACATTGCTCGAGATATCAAAATCTTCATATACAAACAGCATCTGTGTGATCATTTCTGTAGAATGTTGCAGGTACATTCTGCCTCCTACATGTAACTGCAAAGGTCAATGTGCCATGTAGTTATGAAGATTTGGCCAAAGTCCCTTATCAAAAAGGCATGAAGCTTGCGTAGTTTCTTTGGGTCTTAAATGATTTGTTCATAATAGTCTCTTGTTACTAATTGCCATCAAATTCATTAGTCTGCCTTCCATTTGAATGCTTGCTGATAAATTGGTTTCCACTGTTTTTGAATGGCATAGCTTCTGTAACAATAGTTTGTATATCCCGTCAGTCATTCATGATGAGGATGTCATTGGCAGGAAACAAAAGAGGATGTCAAACATTGCGTAAATGTTTAATGCTATCAAGATCCAGTTAATGCCTATTTTTGTATAAAAGGGTAAAGAAAAGATTGGTTTCATGTCCTAAAAAGATATAAATCAAAAAAGGAAAAGGCTTTCAAATCAATTTACATGTGCTTGTATGTTTGGTAAAAGTGTTGTGTATGTGTTTATATAGTTAATGATATCCATATTTGAAGAGTATTGCATAACTTTTGACCCTAATTTATTGTTTGTACAGAGGCCTAAAATGCAGACACCTGGATGGTAAAAACAAGGACCTGAGGTTGATTCTATTTCATGTGTACATTGCACTTATTTCTTAGTTGCTAAGCAACATGAGTTTGTGGTTTTTAACTAAAAGTTTTACTTTATCTTCGTTGATTTATTATTGCATGTAGTGAATTCTTGCACGCACACAACTCTCACGATAGTCCTATGTGCAAAATAACATTGTTAATTGCACTACATATGATAACCTAAATAGTTTTCATGTTAGTCGAGTCATGGCATGGTTGCTTGCTCCCTGGATCTTTCTTCTTTCTTCCTGTATTTCACGTCTTGTTTCATTCTTAACAACACTGTTTGAGTAGCATTTTGTTCCCCGCCACCCAATAGCACCTCACTAGCATGCGGGTACCTCAACCTTTATGCTGTATCCAAAAGGAACCTCAAACACCAGTCCGTTTGCTGTTCATTATTGTACAGTTGCATGGCTCCTTGAATCCACAAAGTAATATGGGATGCATGCAGGGGTGCCTGTTAAGAGAAAAAATCAACAAACAATATTTTCTTTAAAAGTTTTTAAATGTTTAATAATCTAAAACGTTAAAATTAAGTGAGAAAGGTAACTTTCCTATGAAAAAATAGAACCCTCTATAATCTATCAATTTGACAAGGTCCATTTGTTACAGGTTGATATACAATGCAAATTAAAGGTGTGTCCCCTCTTGTCCAATCATATTGCAGAAAGCAAACTAAGGTGTGTCTTACCTTTAGAATCTAAGCTGAAAAATGGAGGAGGGGGTTGTGTGGTGTTGGTTCAAGAATGGCAGAGCATGAACTCAGATCTTAATACTTGGAAGGGAAGAAATTTTCTAAAGATGTTTGTTATTGCTATAAGTGTCAGTGCACATGTATTACAGTAGCTAATTGCAATGATTCAAACATTCTCATATAATTGTGTGGCCTTAATAACCTTTTTTTGGAGAACTGAAAGTGGGTTGCAATGTATAAAAAGGTATGACATTAAATACAGATGATTGAGATTCATGGACAAATTGAAATTGTAACTATTCAAGCAATTTTGAATCACAAGATGCAAAATTGTCTTTGCTTCTCATGCATTTTAGTTGTCATTTGGTCCCAGAAGACGTTTAGTCCAAGTCCCAGTTGGTCCCTAGAAGACGTTTAGTCTAAGTCCCAGTTGGACCCAGAAGACGTTTAGCCTAAGTCCCAGTTGGTCCCAGAAGACGTTTAGTCTAAGTCCCAGTTGGTCCCAGAAGACGTTTAGTCTAAGTCCCAGTTGGTCCCAGAAGACGTTTAGTCTTAAGTCCCACTATCAGTTGGTCACTTTCTGAATCAAATCTATTTTTGTCTGTGAGAAGGGTATTTTTGTAATAAATGCTCTGTGTCCATGACAGAAAGCCACTTATGTTACTGTAGATGTGATATGAGTGGGTTCATTGGTTAAAAGGAGTTTGTATTTCTTGTTACATCAGGGAAGTGCCATTTAGAAGGCACTTCCCTGGTTGCATCAACATAACATTATTCTTTGTGTCATGTGTTGAACCAAACATTACATTCTTTATTCCCTATCATTCTTCAACAATCCATCATAAACAATGAATGAATAAATGTAAAGTGCATGTACGTTGAATCCCTTTAATAAAGTTTCATGTACATTGCATGCATTTAAATTATATTAACTGAAAAAATCCTTTATTGTCACAGAATGAAAGAGTAGAATACTGATAGTGTTAGTGGTGGTTTATCTGTGGTTCATTAATTAATCATATTGGTGTTTGATTGAACATTTATTGATAGGCTGATTAATCAATTGATTTGATTGGACAAGGCATGTATAGTGTTCAAATATAGAAAAATTTCTTTTGTACAATTGAAGAATAGTATTGAGTGTTATACAATGTATTAATACCTGGCCATCTTAACAACAAAACAGGCAACTGTTTGGAATGAGCACAGCGCTTACAAGGGATCAAGAAAGTCACATTATGTCATTTCCTGTTGAATAGGATTCTTGCACCAACTATTTTTAGAAAAGAATATTTAAAGCATTGCAATGAACATATTTTTTGATGTTATACAATTTAAAATTTCCCTTTCACAAATTGCTTTGATACAAGTGCAAATGAATTATGTGCAATTTAGAAAGGAATCATTACTGGCGTTATCCAAGAACAATGTTAAGGCATGCAGGGACTAAGAACAATGTTAAGGCAGGGACTAAGAACAACGTTAAGGCAGGGACTTGTCCAATTGCCAACTAGCATATATGGTTTAAAATTCAACTGTATAGACAAACTTGCTCTTATGGAATTCTTTTCCTGTTATACATAGATTGTATACATTATCATCACAATTAACTTTCAAGAACATTTTCTTGATAATTGTCATTCAAATTAAAACATTTTGTTTGTTTAAAACATTGTCATTTCAGAATGCATTTCGCAATCGTTCTGGAAATGTAACCCGTTTATTTACTTAGCGTCAGCTTTCACATTCTAACATAATATTTTATATCCTTAATGTAGCTTTTGTTACAAGGAAGCATCAACAAACTTAAGGCTTCTAGGTTTACAGTGCTTTTAAACTAGAAATATAACATATAGGAATTTATCTTCTGTATAATTCACATGACTAATTGCCTATTAAGTAACATTTATGGTTAAGGTTCCTGCAGAATAATCATAATGCATTACACAGTTTTATTTCACAGTATGTAGAAGCACCCACACACGGTCTCAATGACACACTATTATGTGCACTGGCAGATTACAAATGGGAGTATGTAAAGGTGTATAGTCAGCTGGGGATGGGGGGCTGGAAGCTTGGTGCTTCTTTGTCTTGGGTGAGCCTGAGATCCTGGGGCAAGAGGGGCAACTTGAGTGTACTCATGTTTTCCATTATAATTTCCTCAAAGTAAAAGCTTTATGCATATCATTGCACTCATAGAGACAGGTCTTAACATCTAAAAACCAACAGAGCAAAATCAGTAAAAGACCATCGGTGATGTTCTGAGACTATGCCAACTGAAAATAACCAAGGAGCCATCAAGAAATTGTCTTTATTGCCATGTAGAAATCACCATCCTTGCTCCCAGTCATATACAGGGCAATGTTAGAAGATGAAATACAAGCATCACTGCTTCAGCTGCTCCTTTGAGTGTAGAACAACTTGTCTGAAATGAAACAAATATAATAACATTTATTAGAAAAATTAAAAACACTATTGGGGGACAAATATGCATCATGTGGCCCCCATCATATAAACCCCAACCATTTAAGAGTCATTAAAACTCCACTCAGCTTATCAAACCACCCATTTATATAATGGGAATCTCCCCCACTCCACCCCACCCCCACCCCCCTCCCCTTTTCCTTTTCCCCACCTTCCAAAACTATGTAGGGCAATGTTGAACAAAACATGATTCCTTTATGGAAGTGCAGTGCCCCACCTTCCAAAACTATGTAGGGCAATGTTGAACAAAACATGATTCCTTTATGGAAGTGCAGTGAGCCAAAATAAACTCTGTTTTGTTAGGAAACAGTAATGATAGTGGTTTTCCACCTATCAAAGTTTTGACGTTGATTTATCTTATCAACGTACATAATCACAGAAGAGAAGTTAAACACAAGGAAGCTCATGCAAAGTCATTTGTCACAAATGTCTTTACATGATTTTTGATATTTGACTGAGGTTTTGGTTTCTGTAATTATGACCCATGGGTATTGATGCCAAGAATAATAAGCCGTTTTCAGTTTGTGAGACGATGGCATAATTGTTTGTTTGTTTGTTTGTTTGATGAGGGCTTGACGGCACCATGACAACAAGTCAAATTGTGCCTGAGAGGTCAGATCATTCTAGAGGTAGAAAGGAAAGAAACAGGGGGAGATGGCATATAGGCCTTAGCAAAAAGTGCTGTACAAATCAATGTGATCAATCAATCAATGTGATCAATCAATGTGATTAATCAATCAATGTGATCAATCAATCAATCAATCAATCAATGTGATCAATCTATTAACACTTGATCAATTGATAACTTTGCATAGGATTCAAAATTGTTCATATTAAATCCCATCAGGTAAACTATGATATGAAAATGTTTTTAAAAGTGAAGCTACAATCTTGGACAAAAATCACTTAGTATTCAATTGTGTTTTCTGTTAAATCTGCTGTCAAAATTGCTTCTTTATTTTTTGTATCAAATGTATCTATTAGGTTATTGTAGACCATGGGGAATGTTTATTTATAGCTGACATGAAGAGTATGATTTTGAATTCACTTTCACCTCTTTGCCCTCCACAATGCCAAGCATCACCTCCCCTTCCACTCCCCTCCCCACCCCTCCCATTCAATGTTGACATATACAGTATATAGTTGACTTGACTTGAATTAGTGAAGGGATAAGGGGGTATTTTATTGATTGTATATTTGAATATATTTTGAATTGTTTAAATGTCTCATGTATTTTGTCCAAGATTGTAAGTGTTTAATATTTGTGGGCTTTGATTGGTTCATTAATGCCAGTGGTTTGTGTGGCTCTTTGATTGGTTCATTATTGTCAGTGGTTTGTGTGGCTCTTTGATTTATTCATTAATGCCAGTGGTTTGTGTGGCTCTTTGATTGGTTCATTATTGTCAGTGGTTTGTGTGGCTCTTTGATTTATTCATTAATGCCAGTGGTTTGTGTGGCTCTTTGATTGGTTCATTAATGTCAGTGGTTTGTGTGGCTCTTTGATTGGTTCATTAATGCCAGTGGTTTGTGTGGCTCTTTGATTGGTTTATTAATGCCAGTGGTTTGTGTGGCTCTTTGATTGGTTAATTAATGTAAGTGGTTTGTGTGGCTCTTTGATTGGTTCATTAATGCCAGTAGTTTGTATTGCTCTTTGATTGGTTTATTAATGCCAGTGGTTTGTGTGGCTCTTTGATTTGTTCATTAATGCCAGTGGTTTGTGTGGCTCTTTGATTGGTTCATTAATGCCAGTGGTTTGTGTGGCTCTTTGATTGGTTCATTGATACCAGTGGTTTGTGTGGCTCTTTGATTGGTTTATTGATGCCAGTGGTTTGTATGGCTCTTTAATTGGTTCATTAATGCCAGTGGTTTGTGTGGCTCTTTGATTTGTTCATTAATGCCAGTGGTGTGTATGGCTCTTTGATTGGTTCATTAATGCCAGTGGTTTGTGTGGCTCTTTGATTGGTTCATTAATGCCAGTGGTTTGTATGGCTCTTTGATTTGTTCATTAATGCCAGTGGTTTGTGTGGCTCTTTGATTGGTTCATTAATGCCAGTGGGTTGTATGGCTCTTTGATGGTTTTATTAATGCCAGTGGTTTGTGTGGCTCTTTGATTGGTTTATTAATGCCAGTGGGTTGTATGGCTCTTTGATAGGTTCATTAATGCCAGTGGTTTGTGTAGCTCTTTGATTGGTTCATTAATGCCAGTGGCTCTTTGATTGCTTCATTAATGCCAGTGGGTTGTTCGGCTTTTTAATTGGTTTATTAAATGCCAGTGGTTTGTATGGCTCTCTATCTAGCACAGCTTATTGGTTACTAGTGGTGGAGGATGAATTGGTTATCAGCCTTTCTCATCACAATTAGTGAGAAGAAAGCTATATTAAAGTAAATTCCATGATAATATTTGTATAGTTTATTTGTTGTGGTTTATTTGCAAGAAGCATCCAACCATGACAAGTGTGTTGATACTCGGGATGCCTACACTAAGCCTGGATTGCTATACTCATTAGTCACCAGCCTTTTGGCAGTTCATAGACGCAGACAGCAACTTTCCTGTCGACTTGAGTTTTTATTTTATAAGATGGATGATAAAAATATAAGATAAGTTGGAGACCTTGTTATAAATTGTCACAACTTGCTTCTTATCATCAGGAGTAATTGAATTGCACTTGCATTTTGATGTGGATGTGCGATTGATTTATGTGCCATGATAAAGGGAATAGCTCTGGTTTTATGAAAGAAACAAATTTAGAAATAGACTGATTAAGTTATAAACAAACATTGGGTTATTAAGGATTGAAAATCTTCAAAGTGATTGCAGACCATATTCAAAGTAATTCCGTGTATCAAGGTTATACTTGATGAATTCTCAGTCCAGTTTCATAACAAAATATTCAGTAAATTGAAGCAGTTGTACCTAGAATGCAGCAGAACTTTTTGGGCGAGATTGAGCAAAAACTCAAATCCAAAATTTGTGTTTTGTTTTCAACCAGCTTAGCGTTTATTTCAGTAATTTGATCATTAACTTTTCCTTCTGTTTATTTTAGGTGACGATGATTTTCAAGACATCTATGATGTCGCCAGCTAAGTCACCTGACGTCACTGCCTTTGTCGACTGCCAAGCTTTCTCTGTTGTGCCCGGGATGTGTCATGAGCCTCTTTCAAGGAATTTTTGGGATGTGCGAGAAACTTTTGCTCAGAGCATCGCTCAGATATTACTCAAGAGGAGAGCATAAAAACAATCATGTCATTTTTGTGACTTGGCTAATAATTCTTGAATTAATGATGTATTGTTCACATGCAGATCTACACAACATTCCAGGCAGGACTATTGGTTGTCTAAAACATACTGTAGCTTGGAGAGTCCAATGACTCCTCCCATGTTAAGCTTTTCTTCAGGTGTTTTTTCTTTGTACTCAGAATGTCTATATTGTACCAATATCAGATATTAATTTAAGGCTCTTTCATACTATGCTCAACAAGAATCAGCAGTTTCTCTGTTAAATAATAATGCTAATAATAATAAACAGTTCTTATAAAGCGCAACACACTCTAAAGTCTCATTGCGCTGAAAAAACGAATAAAATAAAAGAGGGGAAAAAAATAGGGAAACAACTTATAGAAGCGAGAAAAGATGTGTTTTTAACAATGATTTAAAGTTAGTTACAGTTTGAGCCTCTTTGCTATGTGTTGGTAGATTGTTCTAGAGAAAAGCAGCTGAAGATTGAATCAAACGATGACCATATGACTTTGTAGAAACAGAAGAAGGTACGAGCGATAACTTAGAACTAGATCATAGTCGGTGAGTCAGCGTGTACATGTGGATAAGATCCTGTAAGTAAGTGGTGGTAGCAAGGTTGTGGACACATTTGAATGTTAACAGAAAAACTTTGAAGTTGATGCGCAATTTAACAGGGAGCCAGTGTAAGTTGTGAAGGATTGGAGTTGCATGAGTGAATGGTTTGCAACCTGTGACCAGTCTTGCAGCAGAGTTCTGTATGCATTGCAGTTTAGTGAGTTGACAATCGGGGAGACCATATAACAAGCTATTACAGCTATCCAAGCGTGAGGACACAAATGCATGTACAAGCATTTCAGTTGCTTGTTGATCCAGGTAGCTATGGATTTTTTCAATCTTGTGTAGAGCATAAGAAGCTGCCCTGCAGATGTCATTAACATATTGGTTCATATTTAAATTTTGATCAAACGCTATGCCCAGATTCCTAGCCCTTATTACGGGCTCAACATGAGTGTTACCAATACGGAGTGGTGGGATTGAAATGACAGATCTGAAGCGTGAAGATACGTGAATTATTTCAGTCTTGTCATCATTTAACTTCATATAATTAGCAATAGACCATGACCTGATGTCTCTTATGCAAGCTTCCAATTTTGGGAGTATAGAATCATGCTCTTCCACTCTTGCCTTGAACACATAAATGTGGGTATCGTCAGCATATATCATGCTGCTGACACCATGGAACTGGTTGATATCTTTTTAAGGAGAAGTGTACATTGTGAATGCCATTGAACCGATCACAGAACCTGTGGTACTCCTTCTTTGCGGACATGAACATTAGATTCTTTTCCATTTATTGTAACAACTTGAGATCTGTTCGTAATGAAAGTTTTGAACCAGCCTAATGTTGTGCCGGAAATACCATATCTATCTTCAAGACGTTCGAAGAATAGGTTATGATTGATAGTATCGAATGCCGCAGAGTCAAGCAATATCAAAACGACTTCCTCACCCTTATCCACAGCAAGAAGCAGATCATTATGACATTGACATCTAAACTTCGCAAATAAGACATCTTAATTAAAGAAGCTCTCAAACCAAAAGTGAGGGCGTCTTTTTTGTGGGCTTTTCGTCCACATCCAGTCAAATCTCGCGAATGGAAGTTCGTTTACTCACTGAGTGCTCTCAATGAAAGCTTGTTTACTCGCCGAGTGCTCTCGATCGAACGTTCACTGTGTGTGAACGTCTGCACATGTTAAGCCTTCCAATCTTCTCTTCTTCTGGAATGGTACTACGAGTAAACTTAAAGCTTGATATTTTTTGCCGATAAAGAGAGCCTGGGCCTTGGGGAATTGGCTAATACTGTAGTAATGTAGGAGTTTGAGTATTTGACTGTAACGTTAGTGTAATAAACCCGTTTTAAAAATATCATGTCCTAATATTATTATGCTTGCCTAATGACACAGTAAGACTCGATGTACGAAGTCATCGCTGATTTATTACCAAATGACCATTAAAATACATTCCAGCTGTGAAAAGATGCCAACTCCAAGCAAAGTTTATTGGGTGCATACGTTTACAAGAAAAAATAGTCTCGAAATAAACTTACTGTGCATTTGTCAAGTCCTAACAACCAGCTGAGCACCCTACACAGCTAGGCCTATGTGCATGATTGACAGCACAGCAAAGCTATGAATATTCATATCCAAAGAGGCTGTATGAAAAGCCTATACAAGACACACACTGCATTATTTGGGAGACTCCAATAAAATACTTTTTGACTGAAATACCTTTTCGGTCGAGTGCCCCTTTAAGTAAACCATTTCAAGCTGATTTTTAAGCCCAGAAATGTTTTTATAAGTCTAAACGCTACAATTTCTACGGCAGAAGGCGAATAGCAGGTTGGTATCATTCATGAAAGCATGTTCTTGTGTCCTACGAAACCTCTTTACAGAGCTGCTTCATACCAAAATTTAAAACCAAAGGGGAAGAATGAAGTTTTTTGTATTGTACACAACATCATTAGCATTGTTTCTCTTAATTATGTCTTCTTTATTAAGTCAATCATTTTTCATGTTTCTGTATGTTTTCCTTGTTTGACAAACGCCTTATCTTTCATAGTATTGGATGAATACCAAATGGCAGCTTACATCTATATTCCATCTTAGATGGCACTCTACTTTAGCCAGTTGGTTTGTGTGTGCAGCTTACATCTATATTCCATCTTAGATGGCACTCTACTTAAGCCAGTTGGTTTGTGTGTGCAGCTTACATCTATATTCCATCTTGGATGGCACTCTACTTTAGCCAGTTGGTTTGTGTGTGCAGCTTACATCTATATTCCATCTTAGATGGCACTCTACTTTAGCCAGTTGGTTTGTGTGTGCAGCTTACATCTATATTCCATCTAGATACTTTAGCCAGTTGGTTTGTGTGTGCAGCTTACATCTATATTCCATCTTAGATGGCACTCTACTTTAGCCAGTTGGTTTGTGTGTGCAGCTTACATCTATATTCCATCTTAGATGGCACTATACTTTAGCCAGTTGGTTTGTGTGTGCAGCTTACATCTATATTCCATCTTAGATGGCACTATACTTTAGCCAGTTGGTTTGTGTGTAACTGTTGCACACATTTTCAAAAATGTCCCATGAAAATGCTATATTATGTTGTCATTGGTGTCAGGGAATATGTGCAAAAGGGGAAAGATAATGTCCACAATTCTTAATGAAATGCCAAGTGATGCTGACACATTTTCATTTCATTAGTGTATCAAGACTGAAATTAATAGGTTTTCTCTTGTGAAAACAAAAAAAGTAATGAAAATGCAATTATTTTATAGTTCAAAAAAAATAATTTTGCATAGGTGCCCTCTAAAATTTCAAAGTTTTAAGCAATGTGTTAACCCTTTGGGACTGGGCGGAAAATATATATCCACTGATTTGACTTGTTGACTTTAAGCTATTACTGCACTACCCCTGCACTTTCTACAAACACATAAACAAGCGAATCATTTAATGAACTGATTCTGCGAACATCGATACCAAATTGCATGGGGAGGGGGGTTACATTTGATTATTTTGAGAAATTTTGGAATGAAAAAAGGAAAATGTGTACTTCTGAGGAAGCATTAGCATCAATTTTTGTGGACGAGATAGAGATGAGGATTTTCAGGGAGATATTTTGATTGGAAATTGATAGCGATTCAGTAAGTGACACTAACGCTAACATTAGGCTTAGGCATATACGTAGCGATAGATAGATAGTTAGACTTAGGCCTGGATAGGAACAAGAGTAAACCCTGCAGGAACGGGTAGTGTTTCCACGAACGATGTAAAGATATGTACTGTATATTTGTGTAATTGAGTGCTAGTGGCTATCTTGAAATGTATAATGGGATAATAACATCAACATATAAGAATAAAGTAAAGGTACTCAAATGTTATGGCATTGTAAAGATAATTTATTTATGCATAATCTTTATACAGAAAGTTACTAAGTTATATAAACAACTAAGTTTTTACAAATGATTGAACAAAAAAGATAAGATATTGCTTAAATTTGCATTAATTTACATTTTTGATTAAACTATCCTTATTATGGTTATGTATTAGTAATTTCATGTATCATTTGAAAGAGCTGTTTGTTCTGGACATAAAGTACTTTCAACTTGCTATAATTTTAGTTTGAAAATATAGTTTCCAAATTTCATTTTTTCTCCCAAAGTGTCTAACAAGGAAAATTCCGAATTCCGAAATTACAAAGAGTAACAGGCAGCAATTTGTCAGCCATGTGGTAACAGGCAGCCATTTGTCAGCCATGTGTTAACAGGCAGCCATTTGTCAGCAATGTGTTAACAGGTAGCCATCTGTCAGCCATGCGTTAACATGCAGCCATGCGTTAACATGCAGCCATTTGTCAGCAATGTCTTAACAGTCAGCCATGTTTTAACAGGCAGCCATTTGTCAGCAATGTCTTAACAGGCAGCCATTTGTCAGCCATGTGTTAACAGGCAGCCATTTGTCAGCCATGTGTTAACAGGCAGCCATTTGTCAGCCATGTGTTAACAGGCAGCCATTTGTCAGCCATGTGTTAACAGGCAGCCATTTATCTTTAGAAAGGGAGATATATTTACTTGATAATTAATTATAAGGAAAGTGGGAAAAATGACAAAGAGGAACACAACAACTAGTGCAAAAATTATTTTGAAATCATAGTTTTAAAATAAAACAAAAGTAGTGTGACTGGTAGCTAGCTGTCATAAGATATAGCACAGTAATAGACTATATCTGAATGGGAATTATTTAAAACTGAAAATTTGTATGCATTTTTGTTAAGTAATGTTTCTTATCTTTTGAACAATTTGAATTTAAAATAAAAGAAATTAAAAGAATTGCGAAATAATAATGACTTAATCATGATTCAGTCAAACTTAAAAAAAGGTAGTTGATGATTCAGAGGATTGAATGTGTTTGCCCACCTGGCCGTATGCCTGTTGCCTCTGATAATGAGATATACAAATCCAGGAATCATCCCACCCTCAAGATATCATGCATTTCCCCTCTGTGGCTGCTCTCCAGACTGCATTTGTAAGTGTCAAATTGTCACCGATGTTGATGTAATCTTTAATCTTGAAAAAGTTGCATCTGAGCTTAGGGTATATGCATGACGATTATGTAACAGTTGGTCCTCAAGTGAGTCATAAGGCTGGTCTAATTGTGCCTTACAACAGCTTACATGGTATGGCCTACAATGGTGTACATGGTATCAGCCCACCTACCATTAAGTAGATTTGTATTGCATGTATTTGTGCATTATAGCAGAATTACTTAAACCTTTACTTTAAACCTTTAATTAATATGTCACTGCACTTGACAATGAAACTGATTTGTGTTTCTTTTATAAATATACCCCAAAGACCTACTTGATCTAAAAAGAATGCAGTCTGGGCTGCTAATGGCACCCCTACATAAGGATGCCATTAGCAGCCCAGCCAATGGTTGTAGGGATACCATTAGCAGCCCAGCCAATGGTTGAGGGATGCCATTAGCAGCCCAGCCAATGGTTGTAGGGATACCATTAGCAGCCCAGCTAATGGTTGTAGGGATACCATTAGCAGCCCAGCCTATGGTTGTAGGGATACCATTAGCAGCCCAGCCAATGGTTGTAGGGATGCCATTAACAGCCCGGCCAATGGTTGTAGGGATGCCATTAACAGCCTGGCCAATGGTTGTAGGAATGCCATTACAGCCCAGTCAATGGTTGTAGGAATGCCATTAGCAGCCCAGCCAATGGTTGTAGGGATGCCATTAGCAGCCCAGCCAATGGTTGTAGGGATACCATTAGCAGCCCAGCCAATGGTTGTAGGGATACCATTAGCAGCCCAGCCAATGGTTGTAGGGATACCATTAGCAGCCCAGCCAATGGTTGTAGGGATGCCATTAACAGCCCAGCCCATGGTTGTAGGAATGCCATTAGCAGCCCAGCCAATGGTTGTAGGAATGCCATTAGCAGCCCAGCCAATGGTTGTAGGAATGCCATTAGCAGCCCAGCCAATGGTTGTAGGATTGCCATTAGCAGCCCAGCCAATGGTTGTAGGAATGCCATTAGCAGCCCAGCCAATGTTGTAGGAATGCCATTAGCAGCCCAGCCAATGGTTGTAGGAATGTCATTAGCAGCCCAGCCAATGGTTGTAGGAATGCCATTAGCAGCCCAGCCAATGGTTGTAGAAATGTCATTAGCAGCCCAGCCAATGGTTGTAGGGATGCCATTAGCAGCCCAGCCAATGGTTGTAGGAATGCCATTAGCAGCCCAGCCAATGGTTTGAACTATTGGCTGGGCTGCTTAATGGCGGCATCCCTACAACCATTGGCTGGTATATTGAATGCAGTGAAATTCATCAATGGAAATCTTGCCTTTGGAATTGCTTCGTTTTTTGTCATTTTTGAATGATGACGATGCATAATAATGGAATGATGAATTATGCATAATAATAGTATGATGAGGTATAAGGACATTAATCATGATATAAGCTATGCAAATAAATTTTAGTCTTTATGAATTTGATTATATTGAAATGTCTGTACAATTACTTTGCATGTTATCCTGGATGTATTGATATTTTATTTCGTAATGTTTCAAATTGGTATGTTCAAATAATCAAATTGATTCTTCAGGGAACACGTAGATCAAAAAGGTAGGAGAATGTGTGGTGGTCATGAAATGAATGGTAAACCATTGCTTGATCTAAAGCT
Source organism: Chiridota heheva (assembly GCA_020152595.1). NCBI lineage: Eukaryota > Metazoa > Echinodermata > Holothuroidea > Apodida > Chiridotidae > Chiridota > Chiridota heheva. The sequence continues at coordinate 670,881 of JAIGNY010000518.1, forward strand.
TCATTTTTTTTTTAATGTAGCTATTCAGAAGTTATTTTGGAAGTGTCGAGAATATTCATAAAAAAAATTAACAACGGTTATTAGCGAATTTCATTAGAAATAAATTAATCAGATTGGAGCCAAGTGACAAACTCTAGAGCAAGGGTTTTGAAATGATGTAACTCATCAGATTGGAGCTAAGTATCAAAGATTTAACTCATCAGATTAGAGCTAAGCGACAAACTATAGAGCAAGGGTTTTAAATGATTTAATTCTCATTGCTGGTTCTTTAGGTTAGTACAGACCTTCTGAACCTTACCTTAAAACTATGTAATATTTGGACTCACTATCTGGTGTCGTACCTCCCCTATCTGGTGTCGTACCTTCCCTATCTGGTGTCATACCTTCCCTATCTAGTGTGGTACCTCCCCTATCTAGTGTGGTACCTCCCCTATCTGGTGTGGTACCTCCCCTATCTGGTGTCATACCTCCCCTATCTGGTGTCATACCTCCCCTATCTGGTGTCGTACCTCCCCTATCTGGTGTCGTACCTCCCCTATCTGGTGTCGTACCTCCCCTATCTGGTGTCGTACATCCCCTATCTGGTGTCGTACCTCCCCTATCTGGTGTCGTACCTCCCCTATCTGGTGTCGTACCTCCCCTATCTGGTGTCGATACCTCCCCTATCTGGTGTCGTACCTCCCCTATCTGTGTCGTCCTCCCCTATCTGGTGTCGTACCTCCCCTATCTGGTGTCTACCTCCCCTATCTGGTGTCATTACCTCCCCTATCTGGTGTCGTACCTCCCCTATCTGGTGTCATTACCTCCCCTATCTGGTGTCGTACCTCCCCTATCTGGTGTCGTACCTCCCCTATCTGGTGTCGTACCTCCCCTATCTGGTGTCGTACCTCCCCTATCTGGTGTCGTACCTCCCCTATCTGGTGTCGTACCTCCCCTATCTGGTGTCGTACCTCCCCTATCTGCTCTGTGGCACATACACATCATCAATGCTTCCACTCAGTCCTGCAGGCTGCTTTGCCTCATTGCAGGTTCTTAACCATGCCTTATTTCTTTCTTTTTCAACTGTTCTCCTTCATGTAAAAAATGTTCTTTTTAGGTTTCATACCAAGGAACATTGGTATATGGTAAAAAGTTTTTGACAAGTTTCTTAGTTATAAAGAGTGACTTTAAAATATTTCAACCGACAGAATAAAAGAATTAGGTCTTCCAAATCAAACCAAAATTCTTGCCTTAACCAACTCAAGAAATATATTGAAGACAAGAGCAGTCTTGGCAGACATATCCTGTCTATGTATAGTCAATATTTTTAAAATGTCAATGTTTTTAAAATGTCCAATGTTTTTTAATATATTTTACGAGTGTTTTAGGAAAATATATTTATTCATGTCGCATATTTGTGATGAATTCTTAATTATTATTGTTGCGAGCTTATGGCTCCAATAGTGAGTCGCGCTATCTAAACCCAATAGTGAGTCGAGCTATCTAAACCCATTAGTGAGTCGAGCTATCTAAACGTGGTACCCATACTTTTAATTTTACAAAGTTTATTATTCTTTTTCCAATTTCTTTCATATTTTTCTTTCAAGAATGGATCAAATAGAGATGAGTATATTTTATGAAATAAGAATGTACATTTATCAATATTTGTATATTTCATAAGTGGTGCTTGATAAGTACTAGGGGGAAATGTTTGAATATCTGAAGTAAATTTACTCAAGTTATAAACAAAAGTGAATTTCTATTTTGCCTCATTGTAAATTTTTGACAAACATTTGAAGTAGTTATGTATGAATTAGATATATAGGAATATTTTGACCAAAACAACTTGTGAATAAAATTCTAAATGCCGTATTTTGAATGCAGATAAGTGGCATGGCCATATGAAATAAGTAAGATAAAGTATGGGATGATATAGCATCATTATAAATTGTAATACAAGGTATCTAATGGAATTTGTATTTTGTCAGTATGAGTAATAAACAGGAAAGCAAATATGTTCGTTTTACTCCCGTGTTTTACTCCCGTGTTGTACTCCCGTGTTTTACTCCCGTGTTGTACTCCCGTGTTTTACTCCCGTGTTGTACTCCCGTGTTGTACTCCCGTGTTGTACTCCCGTGTTGTACTCCCGTGTTGTACTCCCGTGTTGTACTCCCGTGTTGTACTCCCGTGTTGTACTCCCGTGTTGTACTCCCGTGTTGTACTCCCGTGTTGTACAGGGAGGGGGGGGGGATTTTACAATTCATTTGCTGCATCAATCAATTTATTAAATTTAAAGGTCTATGTACAGGTTCCACCACTGAACGAAAAGAGCATTCCAGTAATGAATTAAATAGTCTAAATTTTTAAAATAGCAGGTGTAGTTTTCAAGTTATGAGTAATCAAAGTTTGAAGTTTTTTTAATATATTGAAAAATTGTGATACACAAGAAAACACCTACAAATGCATGTTTTTCTTGACTGATTTGCACAAGTTGTATTAACTGTCATGTCATTGTATATCATGAAATATTTGTTCCATTATATTTATTCATAAACCACACCCACCATGCAGAGCAATAAAATGTTGACAACATTTAGCATTTGCACAATAATTAACAACATCATACTTGTATGATGCGAAAATGGTTGTTCGTTTATTCCATTTCAAGAACTTGTTAGTAAGCCCCACCTACTCATTATTCATATCATACGTACAGACTATTACCCATCTGTGTACCTGATATAGCATAAAACTAAAATATTGTTTATGAGATACAGTATGGTGTTTACATCATTTAGCACTTTCACATTAAGCCATGCCCACCATGCATATTAGTAACATCTGCTGATAACATTACACCATGCCCAATATGATGCAAAACGGATGTACAATTGCTTATTTATCACTTTTTCCAAATTTTTACTTTAAGCCCCGCCCACTATGCATGATATCACCACCAAAAACAATAGGGCACATCTACAGACCATGGGCTTTCTATGTACCAAATATGACGAATCAAGATTACCATTCTTGTAATACTGTGTTTACAAGCTCTTTTGAGCAAAACCATATTAAGCCCCGCCCACTAATATGCATGACATCACCATCAACAAAAATATGGCACATCTACGGTCCATGGGCTATCTGTGTAACACATATGACATCACATTTACGAGCTGGCAGTCACACATACATGCCATCATGACCGCATAGGTTCCTGACGCTATCGCATCGGAACCAAAAATAACCAATTTGTAACTGATTTTAATGACATTTTTTGTTCTCATGTGTTTTAGTGGATTTGAAATTACTTTAGCTGATGTTGTCTCTACATCTCCATATACCTCTTCAATAAACCTTACAATTTATACATGTTGGTATGGTATGTCCCAATGGCTGAGGATCTAAGGACTTTTAGTAGTCACTGGCAAAAAATAGTTATCTTTCACCCAGACCTCCACCAAAAAAGTACAAGTTTTCTGCTCACTTTCTCACAGGGGCTTCCATACCCAGGGATCTCCATCATGAATGTTCCCAGGGGCTGACATCATGAATGTTCCCAGGGACCGACATTATGAATGTTCCCAGGGACCGACATCATGAATGTTCCCAGGGGCTGACATGAATGTTCCCAGGGACTGACATGAATGTTCCCAGGGACCGACATGAATAATCCCAGGGACCGACATGAATGTTCCCAGGGACCGACATGAATAATCCCAGGGACCGACATGAATGTTCCCAGGGGCTAACATCATGAATGTTCCCAGGGGCTAACATGAATGTTCCCAGGGGCTGACATCATTAATGTTCCCAGAGGCTTTCATCATGAATGTTCTCAGGGGCTGACATCATAAATTCCCAGGGGCTGACATCATGAATTTCCCCCGATGCCTTACAAAGAAAGGGATCTTAAGAAATAGGCAAACATGGGATAAGGTACTATCACTGGCATCTCCTTAAAACTCAACATATTCGCTTTATCAAAAAAACAAAAGATCTCTTTCTTATTTCTTCATTTTATTCTTTAAATTTTCTCAGCAGAAAACTGAAAAAGATACATTCCCACATGGGACGCACACACTGTACTGTAAGCTTCACAACTATTCACATGTGATTATGTACAACCCCCGAGGCTCAACACTAGCTATAATGTACAAAGGGGATAATGTGATCAATATATTTACAAAGTAAAGCAATTTGTAAAATTTCTTTTAATGATATGCACAATTTCAATAGAATTTTAAATCTTTATCAAAGTGATTTCTTTTAATTACTTATCAAACCAGTACTTTTCATTTCAAAATGTAATTCACTCTTTGGTAGTTGGTGATTCCATCTTCTACTTTCTGCTAGCACAACTAAAAAATTGCATGAATGCTTGTTCCAATTCTTTTAATTCTTTTACCAAACTATTAATGTAAAATAAATTTCTTTTTATCTCCACATAAATGATATTACCATTAACTCAGTCTTCAACTATGAAAAGTTGATTTCTTTATCTGAATGATCATGATTCTTTATTTAGTATAAAAACTATACGGTGCTTATGATTGCTTCAAACCACATATCCACAACAAATATTTTTGTTTTCAAAGTTTTACTTTCGTCTTTACTACTGCACATAACTTCAGATCATGAAACGCTTTCATTCACAAAAAGACAAACCTCTTTGCCATTATACACTTATAATACACTAGCTAAAATACCAGTAATGTTTCAATAACACTTGGTTGTTTTCAACAACACTTGGCTGTTTTTCAAAAACACTTGGCTGTTTTTCAACAACACTTGGCTGTTTTTCAACAACACTTGGCTGTTTTTCAACAACACTTGGCTGTTTTTCAACAACACTTGGCTGTTTTTCAACAACACTTGGCTGTTTTTCAACAACACTTGGCTGTTTTTTAACAATGTAGTTATTTTAAGATTGAGTTTTCATAAGGTGCCTTCTACTAAAGAACAGCAATGTTGTAATATGTCAATCGAGTCATTGGTCTCATCGCTTCTTCCCATTGGACTGAGCCAGCAGCACATCTGTGCACAGATTGCATGTAATCTTGAGATTAACATACAACACCCACATATGAAATACTCCTTTAAGGACTTTTGTAATTACACCCGATCATATTAAACACTTGATGTCCCAAACTCAGAAGACTGCATCTTCAAATGGTTTATTTGTAGTTCACGCTATCACACACCCGTTAGACAACTCTTAACTAAGACGACACTGCCCAAACAACAGAGCTAAAACTCACACTCTCAATTTTTTTATCTCATAGCCTCTTTTTTTTGCTTCTTCTTATCTCCAGAAGAAACCCATCCTCTACATTACTTTTCCTTCCAAAAAGCAGCTTTCATTAAACTTGTTAAAGTAACACTAATTCCAAGGTTCTGGCATTATCTTTTGTTTCAATCAACATTAAAAACAAATGATTCGGACTATTCTACCACTGCAATGCAATGCAACACAACATAGCTATTCAACAATTAATGGGTTACCAATCCTACACAACCCACTGCATTGTAGAAGATTCCTTATGATATAAAATATTCATGAAAAAGCTCAACTATTTGTAATATTTCATTATGTAGTTTGTTTGATTCTACACACAAACTGGCTTCTCAATTGCTGTACTGTGCATTCAGCTGTAATCATCTTGCCTTAAGTCTATTTTTATAAATTATAAACACAAATTAAAAGGTACTTGTACTAATCCATGTAGGTAGGACTCATATATATGGTAGGATATATATGGTAGGATATATATGTAGGTAGGACTCATACATTGAAAACAATCTGCTAAGTATCTAAAACTGATCTTGCACTATGGATCCAAGGATGTTTATCGTAAATAACATTTTTTTATGTAAATATACAGAATATAATATAGACCTGAAAGTTGTTTTCATTCTGCAATTTCAGATTAAGGCTGGTCCAGTACTCATTTTACCATGGAAACACCATTATAGCTTTTAAATCTCACATGAATTTTTTATTTTTTCCAAATGTGGTAATATAGCTTTTAGCAATACCAGATTGATCAAATTTGTAGACTTCTACAAATTGTCTGAGTATAAATCAGACTAACATTCAATTTCACATGTGCCCTGAAGACATCAGAATTAAAAAGCACAAATCTAGCATTTCCAAATAATACCAAAATCATGCACATGTGAGTTTTGTACACTCTCTTTTCTTACAAACCAAACAATTAAAGATCAATTTTTTTTTTTTTTTAAATGCCACTTGTCCATTTTGAAGGACCAGACATTTGTTACATTAAAAAAAAATATATATACATTTTGAACTTCCTTGTAATGTTATTCCTCCTGATACGTAAAGTGTAACCTTGCATGGTTAACACTAACCTGGATTTCATGCAAGGTTAACACTAACCTGGATTTCATGCATGGTTAACACTAACCTGCATTTCATGCAAGCTTAACACTAACCTGCATTTCATGCAAGGTTAACACTAACCTGCATTTCATGCAAGGTTAATACTTACTTACCTGCATTTCATGCAAGGTTGACACTAACCTGCATTTCATGCAAGGCTAACACTAACCTGGATTTAAAGCAAGGTTAACACTAACCTGCATTTCATGCAAGGTTAACATAAACCTGCATTTCATGCAAGGTTGACACTAACCTGGATTTCATGCAAGGTTAACGCTTACGTACCTGGATTTCATGCAAGGTTAATACTTACTTACCTGCATTTCATGCAAGGTTAACACTAACCTGGATTTAATGCAAGGTTAACACTAACCTGGATTTAATGCAAGGTTAATACTAACCTGCATTTCATGCAAGATTAACACTAACCTGGATTTCATGCAAGGTTAACACTAACCTGCATTTCATGCAAGGTTAACACTAACCTGCATTTCTATACAAACCCTTTCAACCAGTCAAAATATTCTCCAACAATCTCATCATTTTGTGGAGGGTTTGATGTGTGAGTGCCTTTTGACATTGATGATAGCATTCTTACCACAAAATGAACTGAATATGTAATACTGACACTCAAAATAATATAAGAGGTACAAAGTTATTTTCTGCTTTCAACTTTCTACAAACTCTTGAAATCGATCTAAGGGTATAAAATACTTGCGGATAAATATCTCTCCAAAGAAACAAAAACCAACTATCCATAATAGAACTGTTATATATCAGATAAAGAAAAAGAAACACAAAATATTAAAGAATACTCAAAATAATATCATGCACATATTTCATAACGAAGAAAAATAAAAATAAAAATCTTAAGCTCCTGAGAACAATAAAATACCCTATAAATATTTGCCACTCCAACTAATCTTCTATAGCTGGTACCCTAACAGATTGAATATTTGCCACTCCAAGTAATCTTCTATCTGGTACCTAAACAGATTGAATATTTGCCACTCCTACTAATCTTCTATATCTGGTACCTAAACAGATTGAATATTTGCCACTCCAACTAATCTTCTATATCTGGTACCTAAACAGATTGAATATTTGCCACTCCTACTAATCTTCTATATCTGGTACCTAAACAGATTAAATATTTGCCACTCCAACTAATCTCCTATATTTGGTACCTAAACAGATTAAATATTTGCCACTCCAACTAATCTCCTATAATCCAACTGATCTTCTATATCTGGTACCTAAACTGATTAAATATTTGCCACTCCTACTAATCTTCTATATCTGGTACCTAAACAGATTGAATATTTGCCACTCCTACCAATCTTCTATATCTGGTACCTAAACAGATTAAATATTTGCCACTCCAACTAATCTTCTATATCTGGTACCTAAAGAGATTGAATATTCGCCACTCCAACTGATCTTCTATATCTGGTACCTAAACAGATTGAACATTTGCCACTCCAACTAATCTCCTATATCTGGTACCTAAACAGATTAGATATTTGCCACTCCAACTAATCTCCTATATCTGGTACCTATACAGATTGAATATTTGCCACTCCAACTGATCTTCTATATCTGGTACCTAAACAGATTAAATATTTGCCACTCCAACTAATCTTCTATATCTGGTACCTATACAGATTGAATATTTGCCACTCCAATTAATCTCCTATATCTGGTACCTAAACAGATTAAATATTTGCCACTCCAACTAATCTCCTATATCTGGTACCTATACAGATTGAATATTTGCCACTCCAACTGATCTTCTATATCTGGTACCTAAACTGATTAAATATTTGCCACTCCTACTAATCTTCTATATCTAGTACCGAAACTGATTGAATATTTGCCACTCCAATTAATCTCCTATATCTGGTACCGAAACTGATTGAATATTTGCCACTCCAACTAATCTTCTATATCTGGTACCTAAACAGATTGAATATTTGCCACTCCAACTAATCTCCTATATCTGGTACCTAAACAGATTGAATATTTGCCACTCTAACTAATCTTCTATATCTGGTACCTAAACAGATTGAATATTTGCCACTCCAACTAATCTTCTATATCTGGGTACCTAAACAGATTGAATATTTGCCACGCCAACTAATCTTCTATATCTGGTACCTAAACAGATTCAATATTTTCCACTCCAAATAATCTTCTATATCTGGTACCTAAACAGATTAAAAAAAAAAAAACATCAAACTTTCTTTCCACTCAAAAACATAACTATAGTTCATAAACTTTGACAACATGTAATTATAGCCAGGAAATGATGTTTAAACTACAAGGTATACATTGTTCTGTGGAACTGAGTGTAGTGTTTTAAATTTTAATACCGAAATAAACAATTGCGAATCATTTAAACACAAGAAACCATTTCAATTACTAGCATTATTAATTAATACAAAACTTGGCACTGAAGTACAAGGAATTCACAGTTTGGCTTCATGAGATGTCAGTTCCAGTGCTATTGTATTGATGACTGACGATAATGTATCCTCATTTCAATATTACACGCAGAATCAAGAGTGACAAATCTTATTTGAATAGAAACATGAATTTCTTTGCAAGAAAATAAATGGCATGAAAATATTTTAATATTTTATTCTCTGTTATACAATAAACTATTTGGAACAACACTGTGGCCAATAATATTAAAGGTCCTGATGCTATTTTGAACGACACCGTGGCCATTAATATTAAAGGTCCTGATGCTATTTTGAACGACACCATGGCCATTAATATTAAAGGTCCTGATGCTATTTTGAACGACACCATGGCCATTAATATTAAAGGTCCTGATGCTATTTTGAACAACACCGTGGCCATTAATATTAAAGGTCATGATGCTATTTTGAACGACACCGTGGCCATTAATATTAAAGGTCCTGATGCTATTTTGAACGACACCGTGGCCATTAATATTAAAGGTCCTGATGCTATTTTGAACGACACCATGGCCATTAATATTAAAGGTCCTGATGCTATTTTGAACGACACCATGGCCATTAATATTAAAGGTCCTGATGCTATTTTGAACGACACCGTGGCCATTAATATTAAAGGTCATGATGCTATTTTGAACAACACCGTGGCCATTAATATTAAAGGTCATGATGCTATTTTGAACGACACCGTAATCATCAAAATTAAAGGTCCTGATGCTATTTTGAACGACACCATGGCCATTAATATTAAAGGTCCTGATGCTATTTTGAACGACACCATGGCCATTAATATTAACGGTCATGATGCTATTTTGAACGACACCGTGGCCATTAATATTAAAGGTCATGATGCTATTTTGAACAACACCGTGGCCATTAATATTAAAGGTCATGATGCTATTTTGAACGACACCATGGCCATTAATATTAAAGGTCCTGATGCTATTTTGAACGACACCGTGGCCATTAATATTAAAGGTCATGATGCTATTTTGAACGACACCATGGCCATTAATATTAAAGATCCTAATGCTATTTTGAACAACACCGTGGCCATTAATATTAAAGGTCCTGATGCTATTTTGAACAACACCGTGGCCATTAATATTAAAGGTCCTGATGCTATTTTGAACAACACCGTGGCCATTAATATTAAAGGTCATGATGCTATTTTGAACGACACCGTGGCCATTAATATTAACGGTCATGATGCTATTTTGAACGACACCATGGCCATCAATATTAAAGGTCATGATGCTATTTTGAACGACACCGTGGCCATTAATATTAAAGGTCATGATGCTATTTTGAACGACACCATGGCCATTAATATTAAAGGTCATGATGCTATTTTGAACGACACCGTGGCCATTAATATTAAAGGTCATGATGCTATTTTGAACGACACCGTGGCCATTAATATTAAAGGTCCTGATGCTATTTTGAACGACACCATGGCCATTAATATTAAAGGTCATGATGCTATTTTGAACGACACCGTAATCATCAAAATTAAAGGTCCTGATGCTATTTTGAACGACACCATGGCCATTAATATTAAAGGTCCTGATGCTATTTTGAACGACACCATGGCCATTAATATTAAAGGTCATGATGCTATTTTGAACGACACCTGGCCATTAATATTAAAGATCCTAATGCTATTTTCAACGACACCATGGCCATTAATATTAAAGGTCCTGATGCTATTTTAAACGACACCGTGGCCATTAATATTAAAGGTCCTGATGCTATTTTAAACGACACCGTGGCCATTAATATTAAAGATCCTAATGCTATTTTAAACGACACTGGGCATTAATGTTAAATGTCATGATGCTATTTTGAATAACACCGACACCATGGCCACTAATATCAAAGGTCCTGATGCTATTTTGAATCACACCATGGCCATTAATGTTAAAGGTCATGATGCTATTTTGAACGACACCGTGGCCATTAATATTAACGGTTCTGATATATTTCCGTCCTGAGGAGTGTCATTATATCATTTCAGTCTGCCACAATATCTGGGCCCCAAATGGTCTACCATTTGGAACAGTTATGGTGATGATAAAACAATTCTTTTTCATCAATGTCAAATATTTCTTTCACCTCCCAGAAAATGATAAGCCTTAAGAAAGCTTTGTAGCAGAAAGAACACTAAATGGGGTTTTCAATGTATCGCACTGAGCATTCATTACATCTCTCTCACTGTTTAAGAACCGAGTATATACCCAATCAAATGATTGCATGTTACAACAACAACAAAATTGACAAAGCTTAAGTCTGGCTTAATTTTTAGGAACTGTCGTTTATAAAGCTATTGGAAACTTAAAGACAACGATATAATTCCTTGACTTGACAAGGTGTCTTGATGGTTTGAGTTTTTGAATTCCTAACCCCTCTACATGACGCTGCAAGCATGTCTGCAGTATCACAACAAAATCAGGTTTCATACTGACCATTACATGTTTGTCATTGCACCGAATATCTCAAAACATTTCAATTTGTACGGAATGGTTTCAGTTAGAGGAAGAGTGTCACATGCCCTCCCTTAGATGAATACAAATGTACATGCAAACATACACACTAACAAACACATACTAGCACAACTATTATATCAATTCTTGTACAAAGCTTTAGAATAATAAATATCTTCACACTCTTATAAAAATCTTATAGAGAAAGAAATCCTTTCCTTTGAACATACAAATCATGGCCTGGCAGGCTCCTATAAATTATGTACAACAGATCCAAGACCACTTGATATAATGCATTTTATGAAACTTTTAGAACTTTGTGAATGTAACTTCTTGAATTTACAAGGCTTTTTACATCTAGTAGAAGACTTTTGCACACAGCACTACATGACGCCAGTCTATAAGCATGCTTATATGTCTATAAGCATGCTTATGTGTCTATAAGCATGATTATGTGTCTATAAGCATGCTTATGTGTCTATAGGCATGTGTATGTGTCTATAAGCATGCTTATGTGTCTATAAGCATACTTATGTGTCTATAAGCATGCTTATGTGTCTATAAGCATGTTTATGTGTCTATAAGCATGATTATGTGTCTATAAGCATGCTTATGTGTCTATAAGCATGCCTATGTGTCTATAAGCAGCGTATGTGTCTATAGGCATGCTTATGTGTTTATAGGCATGCTTATGTGTCTATAGGCATGCTTATGTGTATATAGGCATGCTTATGTGTCTATAGGCATGATTATATGTCTATAAGCATGAGTATATGTCTATAGGCATACGTATGTGTCTATAGGCATGCTTATGTGTCTATAGGCATGCTTATGTGTCTATAGGCATGCTTATGTGTCTATAAGCATGCTTATGTGTCTATAGGCATGCTTATGTGTCTATACACATGCGTATGTGTCTATAAGCATGCTTATGTGTCTATAAGCAGCTTATGTGTCTATGGGCATGCTTATGTGTCTATAGGCATGCTTATGTGTCTATAAGCATGCTTATGTGTCTATAAGCAGCTTATGTGTCTATGGGCATGCTTATGTGTCTATATGCATGCTTATATGTCTATATGCATGCTTATATGTCTATAGGCATACTTATGTGTCTATAGGCATACTTATGTGTCTATAGGCATGCTTATGTGTCTATAAGCATGCTTATGTGTCTATAGGCATGCTTATGTGTCTATAAGCATGCTGAACTTTTTCAAGCTGTTTCAGAGGGAACAGTCTGCTACAACAAATGCACATATTATAAATATCAACAATCAAACGATATGATACAGTGCTCCTGTGGGTCTCATAACTAAATGTGGAGCTTGCAGCATTTACATTCTCTGCCTAATAAGCATTCCTGTGCTCACTCACAAGGACACAAAGCAAGGGTGTTAAGAATCACAAACGGTGTCATTTGCTTATTGACAACAGCATGAGCCCGCTTTGCCTTACCACCTTGTAGAAACCACACATGTTTTATTGTGTCTTTTTTCACTTTTATGTTTACATTTCAATGTAAACACTTAAGGACTTGAGAGAGAACTTGTTTAAGGATTTGAGAAGGGTCCAGAATGGCAGAAGTTTTATTCCACTTCAGAAATGCATTTTCTTCAACTTTCACAGCACTTGGGTGTCAGCTGATGCATCAGCTGACACCCAAGTGCAGTGAAAGGTCTGCAATTCTTGGGTTTTGTGATTTTCGTGAGTTGATATGTCGATCACATTGGCAAAATTGGTCGTAACTATTACTGAAACTGCTTTATCCCACGTTTGGTCAAAAAACAGAGGTGTTGATCGCATTATGAGCATTCACACTGTAAATCTTTTTAATTCAGAACTTTCCATACTTTAAGACAAGGTAAGACATTGGTGTCAATTGACCATTTTTGTTGCCTTGTCACTATTAAGTATTCTATGGGAGTCAATGTATTAAAATCATTGAGTCACTTAAAAACACAATTTCCAACACATCCATTTACAATTTACAATAAGATCAAAATCTCAATATCAGTATTTTCTAGATTTGAATATAACCAAATATTTCACATCTCACAATGTTTGGGAGATTCCTCTTCATAACCAGTGTTCCTTTCATTTAAAATTGAAAAAAATTAAAACAATGCAAAACTTCTTTTCCATATTACTAACTTCAAATGAATGTCCGTTAAATTGGTGATGTCATCAGAAATGATTGAACCTAACCTAGCTATCATGCTTTGAATTTGAGCAGTTCTGAACCCTTAGAATGCAATTGGATAACCAGAAAACCAAAATGTTTAGTGGTTAGACAAAAATTCAGGACAACACATTATTTTGTTTTTAGAAAAAAATCCCTCTGCATATAGGACAATACATTCTTTTCTTAAGAAATTTGATAATACTTTTGAGCTATCCTGACGTGTTCATATCTTTCAATGACCCTGCCTTCAGGATGACTTGGAAACAGGAGTGCTGCCCTCAGATTGGGGTTTTTTCTTGTCCTTCTTTGCGACTGTTAATTCTGCCTTGCTCTTTCTGTCATCTTCAGATACTGGCGAGTATTCTGCACTAGCTTCCACTTTTGATTTGATTTGTTGAGCGCCAAACAAGTCCACCGTGAGCTTCTCATGGTCAGGGGACAATGCTCTTCTCAGGAGAGGGGACGGTGGCGTCTCCCAGTTGCGAGAAAGTCTGAATGAATGTTTCTTGGGTTTGACTTTCATTGGTGCAGAAAGCGTCGGGCTTGCGATGCTGTGTGCTGCATAAGATTGTGTCGTGTGTGAAATCCCTGGGGAATGGCCCAGACTAAGCGCCAGGGGACTAGTACTCCTTACTGGGGACGTTGGCGTTGGGGATGAACTCTGTCTGGCCAATGGAGAGAGGGGGATATGTCCCACAGATTTGCGTCTGTGGTTTCCTGAGCGAAATGCACGTGGCATTTTATGCGCTAGACCTTGTAATGTGCTAGGCCTAGCCTGAAGGTGAGAAGCAGGTGAATTGGGGCAGCTTGAAGCTGGTGAACTACTTTGGGATGACACCAATGGGGTGCTACTGGAAAAGTCCTGGGGCATCTGCAGCAAAGGGGGTGACCGAGGAGATTTCAACATAGATGGAGACCGTGGTTCATGCAGGGATGGTGATCTGTGTAACGCTGTCACCGCACGTCCTCCTCCCGTTACCAATGGTGATGGATGATCACTTGTTCTTTTAAAGCTTGATTTTCTGATGACCGAGGAGCGTCTTTTCTTATCCAATGGCTCCCTCCTTTTTCCTCTCTTTTTAGAGCGCGCCATTTTGCTGGTGGCAGGATTATGCTTTTTGCCACCAGTCTTGATGGTGGAGCTCTCAAGGGGCACTGCCCATATTATCACTTGATCTTTATTGGCATAAAGCAGCTCTACAACCTCCCGATGAATCAGGCCCTCAATGGGGATGTTATTGATGTGTGTAATCAAGTCCCCAGCCACCATTCCAGCAAAATATGATGGGCTGCCCTTTTCAACAAACTACAAGGAGAAATGAAAGAAAATCAAGTTGATCTTTGCATTAAATAAGATAACTAAAAACACTTGTGACAATAGTTCCATAACCCAACCTCTTTTGACGTCATTTTCCCTCAATATAATCTTTATTTCAAACTCATCTAGCGTTTTCTTTCCTTGTGTTATCTAGTGTTTTCTAAGGTTAACAAGTATCAAAAAATCTTAGGTTTACTGAATTTACCCAATCCATTTTATCCAACAACTTTGGTACCACAGCAGCAAATATAACTGATTCAAACAATATGTATCATCAATCTCAGCCTGTAGTCAAACAACTAAGAAATGTCCTTCAAAACCTAAAAGAAGAACTATTTACTTGATTGCTTTTCAGAATGACCTTCAAATTCTCACCATAAAAAAAACTGGTTCTTGAAAAATGGTTAATTTTACAGTTTGAAATGTGTGATGCTACAAAGGCAAGGCAGACACGCTACAAAGGCAAGGCAGACACGCTACAAAGGCAAGGCAGACACGCTACAAAGGCAAGGCAGACACGCTACAGAGGCCAGGCAGACACGCTACAGAGGCCAGGCAGACACGCTACAGAGGCCAGGCAGACACGCTACAAAGGCAAGGCAGACACGCTACAGAGGCAAGGCAGACACGCTACAGAGGCAAGGCAGACACGCTACAGAGGCAAGGCAGACACGCTACAGAGGCAAGGCAGACACGCTACAAAGGCAAGGCAGACACGCTACAAAGGCAAGGCAGACACGCTACAAAGGCAAGGCAGACACGCTACAAAGGCAAGGCAGACACGCTACAAAGGCAAGGCAGACACGCTACAAAGGCAAGGCAGACACGCTACAAAGGCCAGGCAGACACGCTACAAAGGCCAGGCAGACACGCTACAAAGGCCAGGCAGACACGCTACAAAGGCCAGGCAGACACGCTACAAGGCAAAGCAGACACGCTACAAGGGCAAAGCAGACACGCTACAAAGGCAAGGCAGACAGCGGTTTTGGCATTATTGATTGAAATATTTAAATTCCAAATTCAGTTACTGCATCAGTGACATATTTCTTCTTCTGGCATGATGACATGTCACAAATTTTACATAATCTTATCAGCAAACTCACTCTCAGAACATCAAGACTACATAAAGTGATAAATTTACATTAGAATAAGCACGTACAGTGGTTCATAATTTGATATCTTTTCATAATTTCATCTGTATATTGAAATATTTTTTGGTGACTATTTCAATCTCATTTCAATATAATTTTTTCCATCATTGAGGTGAAAACAGTCTGACAAAGATCATTTCTTTTGCTGACAATAGCTGAATAAATGTATCAACTTACAGTGACTAAGTGCTGCAGCGTGTACACATCTGACTGGCCTATGTACACCCTGATGGCCTTCATGTGGAACCCCAGTTTCTGGTTCCTTGGTGGTCTCTTGATGATGATGGGGGGCTTGATGGGGCCAATGGATGGTGAAGCGGGATCCCTCGATGGAGAACCATCCCTGGAGCTGGTGCTTGAGTCACCAGGTGAATTCAAAGGTGAAGGAACATGAAGTTCTTCTGCAATTGAAGGGTAAAATGTGACATGGTGAAGAAATGGTATGTTCTATGACTTTACAAGAAGTATTGCATAACTGTATAATTTGAATGAGTAATGTGATGCATTACAGTGAATTCTTTTGACAATACCTGGTGGAATACTGTTGGTAATGAAGATATCAAGCTCTATGCTGTAAATATTATTATTGATATAGGAATAAATAAAGAGCTTTTTGAAGCACTCCAAAAAGTATTCCAGTCAAAATATTTACATGTGATGTACAAAGTGCCCATCCAAGGGTGCACACAACTTTTACAAGAGCAATCCAGGAGTTGATTGATCAAGCTTACTATTTTGCAGAATGACTACAAGACCCAAATTCGTCAAGTTCATTTCAAATCGGATCTCAGGGTTATTTCACATACACTGAGATTTCATGGGATGAGACTAATTGTAACAAGAGGTCTAACCTGGAGGTATGACAAGAGACAGTGTGTTTGACGATGCAGACTTCTTGACGGTGCGTGACTGTTGCTCAGCCTGCAGGCTCTCTCCTCCACTCTCCTTGTTAGATGAAGTTTGAGATGTCTGTGAGCTGTGTGAATCCACCGAGGAAGCCAGGGGACTATCCTCCTCCAAGGAGATAGAGAATCTTGGAAGGACGTCTCGGAGGATGGGTTTCCTAAGGAAGCTGCTACTGCTGCGTCGGGTCCTCGGTGAAGTTTCACGACTGTTGAGGGAGCCTGGTGAGGGGCTGGAGCTGTTGATGGAGGTATCTTTGGATTTTGGTGGGGTTCTGGTGAGAAGAAAGAACTTTTGTCAGTAGATTAACTCATCAGAAAAAACCTCATGTATCTAAGTCATAAACATTGAAAAACATTACAATTTTCCACATATATATCACATCAATCAACAAAACAAAATTAAGGATATAATGGAATCTTTGCAGCACCCTCTTGACTTACTCTACAAGAGAGGATGTTTCTTAACAGTAACGGCTGCTTCACACTGAACATTGCTACTGAGAATCTTGTTCTAATACCCTGGTTACACAGTTATGGTTACTGCAGAGGTTTACAGGCTTACTGAGCAATCATATTTAGAGGCTTATGAGCATGAAGCAATTTCTATATTGGCTGAAAGGGTATTAAAGTCTGAGCAGATCAGTTTATAAGCACTTTTAGGTTTGGAGCTCAGGCTGATGAAAGTTTGATCAGTACTTAATTCATGCAAACTTTGTGATGTATAGCTGGGCAAACAGCTCAAAATCTTAAAAATTGTTTCCTAAATTTTAGCCAATGAAAATGGGAAACTCTTTTCCTGCTATAATTTTATTGGGGGCACGGCAGACTCAAAACCTTTAAATCACAATTTGATTTATGATATATTTATTTGTAAAAAAGGATTTACAAACCAAAATACCAAAGTCGCCCTGTAATACATTACAAAATTTGCATAAATTATGCAAATTGATACCAGAGAACTAAAAATGCTGTAAAAATGGTCTGTGTTTCACCAATTTGTATTAAATATTTGCTACTATCATCGTTTCTAAATTTTTTAAAGAAGTTTAGCTAATGTTGCCTCTTTATGTACATGTCACACCAAGAGTTCATTCTTACCTATCTCTACTTGGACTGCCTCTTTATGTACATGACACACCAAGAGTTCATTCTTATCTATCTCTACTTGGACTGTTCACCAATTAATTACCTATCTCTACTTGGACTGCCTCTTTATGTACATGTCAAACCAAGAGTTCATTGTTACCTATCTCTACTTGGACTGCCTCTTTATGTACATGTCACACCAAGAGTTCATTATTACCTATCTCTACTTGGACTGCCTCTTTATGTACATGTCACACCAAGAGTTTATTCTTACCTATCTCTACTTGGACTGCCTCTTTATGTACATGTCACACCAAGAGTTCATTCTTACCTATCTCTACTTGGACTGCCTCTTTATGTACATGTCAAACCAAGAGTTCATTCTTACCTATCTCTACTTGGACTGCCTCTTTATGTACATGTCACACCAGATTTCATTATTACCTATATCTACTTGGACTGCCTCTTTATGTACATGTCACACCAAGAGTTCATTCTTACCTATCTCTACTTGGACTGCCCGATCTTTCCTTTGTAACAGCTAACAAAGAACTTCTTCTTCCACGAGGAGACCCTGAATTCATTGAGTCAGAGATAGGCAAAGATGCGCTGTATGAGCGCTCTCTCCTCTCAGAGTCATCTGAAGACTGAGATACGCTGCTACAGGACCGACTGTATCTTGGAGAAAACGTGGAGAAATTACCAAACTCTGGAAGGTCCTCGTCTTCCTCAGAATCAATCTCATGGTTGTAACGATCAGATCGAGCTGCAATAAAATTTAAAAAGGGGGTAAAAATCACTCATACTTGTGCTTTGAAGAAAGGAAGTAATGTAATGCAAAATGCAACTAGCTTAAGTCTGTAAAGTGAACAAATTCATTTTGTGGACATACAATTTCCAGTCAACATAAATATCACACTGCCAGTTAAACCTACAAATCCCTTATAAAAATCAATGTACCTTTCAAATATAAACTTTATTTATACAAGTGAGCTTGTTGCTGAATCCTTCATTGATGCACAACTTTTCCTCCATAATTTATAGTATGTTGCATGCACAGTCAAAGTATCCATGTGATGAACAAAGTTGCACGATTTATAGCCCATCCAAGTTCAGAATATGCTGCATGAACGAAATTATCAGTCATAAATTCCCTGACCTCGTAGAGGTTAGTTGGTTGGTGACAGCGATGCTTAAAGTGTGCCAGAGAGGTAATGAAGTGAACATAGGATAAAGGAGAGACGATGGTCAAAGTGTGCCAGAGAGGTAATGAAGTGAGCAGAGGATAAAGGGGAGGTTTAGATATTGATGCAAGAAGGAGAGGAGTTTTTGAGGTCAGTTATTGCAGAAGAGCCCAATGATAAATTTGTAAGGGTTGGGAAATCTCTAAGGAATGGGCATTCTATGAGGATACACCAACACACACATAACATGTGACTCTTCAACTTACTATCAAAGTAGCTCGTGTCATCCTCCCCTTCCAACTGTGGTATGAACTCAGCTTTCTGACGCAGCAAACCATTCCAGTCCAAGTTGTCAAAGAAAGCATGACATTTGACCTCATGGCTGCCCCCTGTGCCAAGTCTGAAGAGAGGGTCTTCTTTCAGTAATTGTGAGATGAGAGACACGGCTTCATCTGAAATGGCATCATCTCCATCGGGCCAAACAATATCCGCTGTGAGAAACCAGAACCAAAAGGTTGTGGTTCCGATGCTTTTTCATCGGCTGATTGATTTGCAATTAACTGTCATGTATTAACTGTCATGTATTTTACTGTCATGTCATTGCATATCATGAAATATATGCTCCATGATATTTATTCATAAGCTACACCCACCATGTAGAGCATAAAATTGTTGACAACATTTAGCATTTGCACAATAATTAACAACATTATAGCAAGTATGATGCAAAAACGGTTGCTCATTTATTCTATTTCAAGAATTTGTCAGTAAGCATGCCTACAAATTAGCATTCATGACATCACTACCACAACATTAGAACATATGTACAGACCATGACCCATCTGTGTACTACATATGGCATAAATCTGATATATCGTTTATGGTGTTACATCATTTAGCACTTTCACATAAAGCCACGCCCACTATGCATACCAATGACACCTGTTGATAACATAAGCATGTACACAATAACCAACAATATTACCATGCCCAATATGACACGAAATGGACAAAGTTGCTCATTTATTACTCTTCAAAATGTTCACTTTAAAAAAAACATGAAATTAACACCACAAATATTAGGTCATATCTACAGACCATGAGCTATCTGTGTACCATACATGATGTAAATCCAGTTCATAGTTCTTGAGATATCATGTTTACTTGTGCTTTTTGTTTACAAAATCATACTAAGCCCCGCCCACAATGCATATCAATGAAAATTAAGGTTTTCATGCCATGAAAATATACACACTAGCTATCACCATTATTATAACAAATATTAAACAAACCAGACATGTGATTGTCAAAATAAGAGCATTTCAAGATTTTTATATTAAGCCCCACCTACTCATTAATATGCAAGTTATCCCCACCAAAACAATAGGGCACATCTACAAACCATGGGCTATTTGTGTCTAACATAATACATTAATCCAGCTTACTGTTCTTGAAATACCGTGTTTACAATAATCCAGTTTACTGTTCTTGCAATACCGTGTTTACAAGCTCTTTTCAGAAAAATCATATTAAGCCCCGCCCACTATGCATATTAATGATATTCAATGTTTTTACAGCATGAGCATGATACACCAGCTAACATGATAATTATACCAAGCATAAAACAAAACAGACATGTGGTTGTTAAAAGATAAACATTTTAAGATTTTCATTTAAGCCCGCCTACTCATTAATATGTATGACATCATCACCAAAAACAATTAAGGCACATCTACATAACATGGGCTATCTGTGTACCAAATATGACATGAATCCAATTTACTGTTCTTGAGATATCGCATTTTACAACCTGGCCATCACAAACATATATACACCCACACACACACCCACACCCACATGCCATCATGACCACAAAGGTTCCTGATGCTATCGCATCGGAACCAAAAACAATTGCCAAGTTACAATAGACTAGTTTTTTTTTTTTTTCAACAAATGACAGGTGAAAGAAAAGTAAATTGTATTATCGGCTCAAACATCTTTGAATGAAATTATTTCAAAAGATTAGCTACTTGAAAATTGCTGATGAGGTAAGAAGATTTATAAATCAGGAAAATACATCACCAAAAACAGTGAATTTTTTTATTTTCAATGACATAACAAAAAAACTAAAAAGAAGTTGAAACTTTCTGTTTACAATAAACAGATTTTGAACACTTTCTTGCCCGAACTATGAGTTGAATATCCACCCTAAGTAACCTTCTCTCAATTTGACGAAGACCTATTTAAAATCAAAATATCCAATAAAACAGATCATATACAATTCTCCCTCCATCTTACCATTTATAGCCTGGGCAAACAGTTCCGCAGCAGTCTCTCCAAAAAATGGTGGACAACCCACTAAGAATTCATAGAGAACCACGCCCATAGACCACCAGTCAACGGGTTTGCCGTACCCCTGCCTCAGGATCACCTCTGGAGCAATGTACTGGGGCGTTCCACACACCTGTTGGTCTTGAAACTGCTTGGTGTCTCTGTCAATGGAGTCTTCATACAGATTGGTTGTTACTACAAAGAGATATACCCATATACGACGGTTATCATCATCTAAGAATGTTAACAGTTTAATTGCATCAAAGCACACAATCACTGGAGATTTATCGCCCTAACTCGGCCATATTAATTTCCAAGCATACCTACAATCGTGGCCATTAGTAGTTGAGACAAAACCTCACTCCCCTAGCTCCAATCTTGAAAGTTGTAATTTCCCTTCTTTCTTGCAAAACGCCCAAAATTTCCAAGCATACCTACAATCGTGGCCATAAGTAGTTGAGACAAAACCTCGCTCCCCTAGTTTAAATCTTGGAAGTTGTAATTTCCCTTCTTTCTTGCAAAACGCCCAATATTAAAAGAGGGGTAGGAGGGGGAAATGCCACGGAAATGATTTTAACGGCAAGTATATATTTCCCCAACACTTTTGGCCAAGATTGTAGATAAACAAAATAAACATCAGACATTAAAAGGAGTATGGATAGCAAACAAACATTAAAAAATCTAAGAGTTTAAACTCCCATCTTATAACCGCTTAAAACAACATGTGGGGTAGTATATAGGTGCGTAAGCAGCTAAAGCCATACACATAAAACACAATATAACTTACAGCTCATTATTCCAACTTTTGAAAGCCCAAAATCTGTAAGTTTGATGTGTCCTGTTGAGGTGATGAGTAAGCTGCCAAAAAAGAAAATAACTTTTACTTACAACCTAAATGATTTGGAAACATGAAACTTAAATCACAAATTATGACATGTGACATGCTGGAACTCAAATGACAAATTATGACATGTGACATGCTGGAACTCAATCATAAATCATTTATGGATCTATGATGGCCAAACAAAATGTTGCATTAAATCTCTTTTTACATATAAAATAATTTGCATTGTCATGTTTATTTACATTGCCACCTTTATTTGCATTGCCACGTTTATCTGCATTGTTAGTTTATCTGCAATGTCACGTTTATCTGCATTGCCACGTTTATTTGCATTGCCACGTTTATCTGCATTGCCACGTTTATCTGCATTGTCACGTTTATTTGCATTGCCACGTTTATCTGCATTGCCACGTTTATTTGCATTGCCACGTTTATCTGCATTGCCACGTTTATCTGCATTGTCGTGTTTATTTGCAGTCATGTTTATTTGCTTTGCGTGTTTATTTGCATTGTCATGTTTATTTGCACTGTCGTGTTTATTTGCATTTTCATGTTTATTTGCACTGCCATGTTTATGTGCACTGTCATGTTTATTTGCACTGCCATGTTTATTTGCATTGCCACGTTTATCTGCATTGTTAGTTTATCTGCAATGTCACGTTTATCTGCATTGCCACGTTTATTTGCATTGCCACGTTTATCTGCATTGCCACGTTTATCTGCATTGTCACGTTTATTTGCATTGCCACGTTTATCTGCATTGCCACGTTTATTTGCATTGCCACGTTTATCTGCATTGCCACGTTTATCTGCATTGTCGTGTTTATTTGCAGTCATGTTTATTTGCTTTGCGTGTTTATTTGCATTGTCATGTTTATTTGCACTGTCGTGTTTATTTGCATTTTCATGTTTATTTGCACTGCCATGTTTATGTGCACTGTCATGTTTATTTGCACTGCCATGTTTATTTGCACTGCCATGTTTATTTGCACTGCCATGTTTATTTGCATTGTCGTGTTTATTTGCATTTATTTGCACTGTCATGTTTATTTGCACTGTCCTGTTTATTTGCACTGTCGTGTTTATTTGCACTGTCGTGTTTATTTGCATTGTCGTGTTTATTTGCAGTCATGTTTATTTGCTTTGCGTGTTTATTTGCATTGTCATGTTTATTTGCATTGTCGTGTTTATTTGCATCGTCATGTTTATTTGCATTGTCATGACCAGTGCATTAAATATTGTTAATGCACTACCTGACTGAATGGTCTATTTTTACAACAGGTGATTTTCAATCAAACGAACAAATATGTCATCTTTTCTACATTTGACTTTTAGGCATTTTAAACAAACTAAGACAGGAATTTTACAAACAGATTGATGCTTAGGCTATCTAAAGTCTGCCCACTCCACTCTGACCTTTGTCCAGTGCAGTAAATCTGTGCCTCAACGTCTATCCGTTAATATTCAATTTGAGATTTTGCAGTGTAACTTACTTGTCTGGTTTGATGTCTCGATGTACAATTCCATAACTATGCAGGTATTCCACCGCTAGCACAGCCTCCGCAAAATATAAGCTACAAAGGAAAAAACAATTATTTTCAAGAAGACAATTTGAAGAACATAGCAACAAGAGTGCAGATAATATCTAGAAAAATATCTAAGAACCACTGATCCAAATGTAAGTCAAATTGAATGCATTCGGTCTATGGACATGTAGCTATTTTTATATTGATTCAAAGTCTTCAAATCTCAGCAGGTCATTTTTTGTGTGGAATTTTTAAGAAAACAAATTTTAGTTTTTGATTTATAGCTGGTCAAAGTTCCGTCCGTTTTCAATTCTTGCAAAATTTGAGATGCATAAGTCGGCAAACGGCCCAAAAAAATGATGTAAATCTTTCAATTTCTTTGCAACATCTACAACAGTGATTCAAAATGATGGTAAAGTCTGTTCCTGTTAGATTTGATTGACAGCTGGCAAAGACTAAAAATTTCTTTGACCAGAATTTGCTGCACAACTTCAAAGAATTATGACAGACATTTCAAAACCATTCTAAAAATGTAATATGTCAAAAAAATTCTATACACCATCCCAACTGATGCCTGAGATTTCAAAATACTATAAAACGGTCAACGTTTAATGGATTAGTTAAGGGATCAAGTTCATCTTATATGAATGAGGACTTCGAAAGAAACAAAATGGTGAAAAAAGCATTTAAAACAAAATCTTCTTCCGTTAAGGAGATATTTAAGTTTAAAGATTGGTATCATTTGCGTCGAAACAACTGAAATAAATCAGACCAGTTGTGACATCACAGCCTCACATTCCTCAAAGTCTTTATGTATTCTATCATATGTTGTCCTGTTATTGCCTTTAAAACCATTGGATGTGTCAGGAAAGTAGTCAAACAAAATCTAGTAAGGGTAATAATAATTTACCAGCTGAAGAAAGTTTGAGGAAAAAAAATTCAAATAGTAGAAAAACTATAAAAAAATTATTTAAAATACATTAACACATGTTAAGCAAGCATGTGAGGAAGAGGGTGGCAACCTTCCATAGTAGACTTACTACACCAGTCATTTGTACTATCTTTAAAACTTGAATATATTCAACGGAATAAGATTTTTGAATGGTTTCTTTACCATTTTGCTTCTATTAAAGTCCTCTTTCATATAACATAAACTGGCCTGACCTTTGCACTAACCCTTTAACCTATTTTGATGAAAGTTTTTGCTAGTATGATGGTTTTAATAGATTCTAAAGCAATTTAGCTAATGTTCCCTCTACGCATCTACCTAGTATGTGTGTGTGTATGTATATATATATATATATATATATATATCTATATATATATATATATATTTCTGATAACATCAAATTGCAGAAGAAAAAAAATTACAGTATCTTCTTAAAGCGTAAACTTCTTGGTCATATGTCAGTCGTTTGTGCAGATTACACTGGAAGGAACCAACTAATGAAGAAAGTATTCGCACATATCTTTCAATAAGAATGTGCACCCAGGATTCGTGTAGAAATGACTATTTATGCACAGCAAAGTTTGTTTTCTGCAATTTCATTGGAGGAGAGTGGATACACCCAAATAGGCATTGTATAGTTTCCTGTGACAAATAGACATTGTGAAATTGATACATAACAGAGGGATTTTCTATTTTCCATAGGGAACTTACTTTTCTCACTTATTCTAATTCTGTTTTAAATTTTAAAACTTTTTAATCCCACTATTGCCTCTTCCCCTATAGGATTCTAAGTGTGCATTATTGCAGGGAAAGCTGTTCAATCACAAACCCTTTAATATTACATGAGGCAAAATACCACAATACAGCCAAGGTAAGAAACCTACGTGGCCATTTCCACAGGTAGCGGACTAATATTCTTTAACAACGTTGCAACATCTCCACCCTCTACATACTCCATCACCATACACAGATGTTTCTGTGAAAAAAACAAAAAAAACAGCCATTATTATATTTTCATTTATTGCATTCAATGTTCAGGCCTCCAGCCTATTACATACAAAAATAAGTAAATTGATTTAACAATTTTTGATCAAAAAAGAATTAATGTTTTAAACACAAAAAAAAAAAAAGGAAAGGAATTAAAAGATCCAAGATACAAGCTGAGGAAAGATCAATATGACCTTATACAAGCCATATAATTATATACATTCACACAATGATACAAATATGTTCCACAATTAGCTTTAGTATAACTGCTCAATATTGCTAAAGAAAAGCTATTAGTGAGCTCACAAGTCCTTCTTCAAGCAAACTGTTTCCACAATGTGAATGAGATATAAAAGCTGAGTAAGAAGCTCTTTTTTTGTTTTTCAATGAATGATACAAATATGAATTTCTTTAAAAAAGTTAGAAACAAGTTGAGTATAATTCAAACAATCTTCAGTCTGAGGTACACGAATATATTACAGAGGAACATTGTGAGATTATTCTCTTGGTTTTACCAAGGTATACAGCTATGCAGGCAGATATACCAAACATTAAAAAAAGAAAAGAAAAAAAACCTCCATCAGGATTGCCCATTGACAGTTCTAATAACCAGTTGTGTAGCACTGGCTGGAGACCAAACAATATTCAAACCTGGAATACTACATAACTTAGAAGCCGAAGCTTTACCAAATGCCATAAGAATTCTGTGAAACCCACAAAAGCTTATCTAATATAAGCACCTTTGTTTCAAAACTGCAGTACATCCCAACCACAAATGGATTTTCTGCGAAGGTGAGGATGTCCCTCTCAGCAAAGACTTGGTCCACCTGGTTGCGCAGCACCAAGTTATGCTTACAGATGGTCTTCATGGCAAACCTCTGCTGGGTCTCCCTGTGCCGCACAAGATACACCGCCCTGTAATAACAACAAGGTTATATTCGTCTCAGCTTATAGGACTCAAACAAACTTGAGGTAACATTCATTAATGAGCACTTCTCGAATAATTGCAAGTTACATATGTAAGATTAATCAATGTATTTGGACACGGCGTGCATAAATTTATTTGTATTTCTACACTATTGCGGTCCGAGACCTGAACTGAGTAAATCTATCAACCAGTGAATGCACGGACAACCAGGGAATGCACGGACAACCAGGGACTGCACGGACAACCAGGGACTGCACGGACAACCAGGGACTGCACGGACAACCAGGGACTGCACGGACAACCAGGGACTGCACGGACAACCAGGGACTGCACGGACAACCAGGGACTGCCACGGACAACCAGGGACTGCACGGACAACCAGCGACTGCACGGACAACCAGGGACTGCGGACACGGACAACCAGGGACTGCCACGGACAACCAGGGACTACCACGGACAACCAGGGACTGCACGGACAACCAGGGACTGCACGGACAACCAGGGACTGCACGGACAACCAGGGACTGCACGGACAACCAGGGACTGCACGGACAACCAGGGACTGCACGGACAACCAGGGACTGACAACCAGGGACGGACAACCAGGGACTGCACGGACAACCAGGGACTGCCACGGACAACCAGGGACTGCACGGACAACCAGGGACTGCACGGACAACCAGGGACTGCACGGACAACCAGGGACTGCACGGACAACCAGGGACTGCACGGACAACCAGGGACTGCACGGACAACCAGGGACTGCACGGACAACCAGGGACTGCACGGACAACCAGGGACTGCACGGACAACCAGGGACTGCACGGACAACCAGGGACTGCCACGGACAACCAGGGACTGCACGGACAACCAGGGACTGCACGGACAACCAGGGACTGCACGGACAACCAGGGACTGCACGGACAACCAGGGACTGCACGGACAACCAGGGACTGCCACGGACAACCAGGGACTGCAACGGACAACCAGGGACTGCACGGACAACCTGGGACTGCACGGACAACCAGGGACTGCACGGACAACCAGGGACTGCACGGACAACCAGGGACTGCACGGACAACCAGGGACTGCTGGGACAACCAGGGACTGCACGGACAACCAGGGACTGCACGGACAACCAGGGACTCCACGAACAACCAGGGACTGCACGGACAACCAGGGACTTCATTATGGGTCCTCAGAAAAAATATGTGTAAATGGTCAGATTCACTAAATAGAGGCATCTGAAGTCATTTAAGAAGGGTCCTTTAATTCAAAAATGTTTTGATTCTGTATTAACATGCCAACTCATGTTTTAAGACATAACAACCTTCATTTTCAAAAGAATGCTATTTATTCGGATGTGTTGTTTTATGGAATAGAGTAAGTAGTTAGTACTGAAATGATATTCACGGAGCCATATACCCGACAATAGCCACAAAGAGGCAACCCCAGAGCAGGTGATATGTAACCTCTTAGACAGAAAACAATCAAAGAAATATATTTCCATTGCAGCCAGGACATTCTATGAACATGAAATGCAACTGAAATATCATATAGATAACTTATACATTATTCATTAAATAAATACATGAGGTAAATCTCTACCAAAACTTGAGCATTTTATTTACATAAAGTTGATGTTTTCTTACCCATAAGCACCATTGCTAATAATCTTGATCCGCTCAAAATCCTCCTCTTTAGGCTCCCCAAAAGAGTTTGTTCGTACCCTGTCCCCCTTCTGTAAGCAAAAATCATTTTATTATCAGTTTTATTATCAATACTAAGGATGTAAATTCTTCAACAATTACACATAAGAGTTTGAAGAGTTTGGGACATTTTGTCCCATTCAGCTAATCTCCTTCAAAAAATGATGGAAAAGAATTAAGAAACAATGGGTTGACAAGATTAATACACAATGGAAATGACAGGATTAATAAACAATGGAATGACAGGACTAATAAACAATGGATGGCCAGGAATAATAAGCAATGGATGGACAGGAATATTACGCAATGGATGGACAGGATTACCAAACATGGTTTGACAGGATTAATAAACAATGAAATGACAGGAATAATAAACAATGGATGGACAGGATTACTACACAATGGATGGACAGGATTAATAAACAATGGATTAACAATTAAATTTGATCCAATTTTTGCTATTTTCATGATTCTGATGTAATTTAACTACTGCTGCTCACTTTATACCTTTTACAAATTCTCTTAACAATTCACCAATAGTGACAACTGCTTTTGCTAGTTGCTTTTGCTAGTAATGCTGACAACTGCTGTCATAGTTCATATTGTAGCTTAACAATGTTATTGACAACTATAAAGTTCAGCAATATTAACACCTCTAGTCAATACTAACAACTGTTGTCACATTTCAACAATGTTGACAATTGTTGTTGTAAGTCTATCCCACGAGAGAATTTCACGATTATGAAAACACTTCAAAATAATGAGAATTTAAAAACGTACTCCGCCACTCTCATCGTCCCCAGAATCTTGCTTTGGTGGTGACCTGTCATCCACACCGATGATATCTGTAACATCTGTCAAGAAAACATCATATACATCAACACGATCAAAGATGGAAGTATTACCCAATCAGACAATTGGAGAAGGTATGAGAGTGCGTTATAAAATGAATAAGAAACATCTATTGAAAATATGTTATTTCATGCCACTGAGAATAGGTAAACGATAAACATACTACCATTTCACAAAGTAGAAATCAACAAACTACAATCTGAACAAAACTCCCTCACTCCCTCTACAAATGTTGAGAAAATTATCAGCAATTTTTCAGATGGCTCAGAGAGATTATTCCCTTTTCTTGTGAGACTATTTTTAACACTTTGGGATAAGATTTTTCAGATGGCTCCGAGAGATTATTACTTTTTCTTGTGAGACCATTTTTAAAACTTGGGGATACAAAATTTCAGATGACTCCGAGAGATTATTCCTTTTTCTTGAGAGACCATTTTTAAAACTTGGGGATAAGATTGAGTAGGGAGGGGCAGTGATAAACATTCAAAGTGCTTATCCTTAAACATATAGAGGAAAATAAGTGTGTCAACAGTTAGCTAAGAGTGGATGTTTCCAAGTGTACCGTAAGAAAATGCAACTCTCAAGAAAGATTTCATCAAGATCACAAACACAAACCTAAAGGATCTCTGGTTCAAGCCCAGCTGGCTGATGATGTACTTGGGAATGTCACTGGTCACACCCCACCTATTTTGGCCTGACCTTCCACTGCCTCTAGCATGTGATAGAATTCCTCCGGATCAAACTCCTGCAAAAAGAAAACAAAACATTTGCATTAATTAAAAAAGAAATCCCTTTCTCTTCAAACAATATTTGCAATTTTCACTTCCATATAAAAACAACAATTTGTTTACTCTTATCAAAAAGGAATTTCCTTTCTACTGTGAAAAATATCATTTTGAAAACAATTATGCAAATTACATGCTTTATCTCATTGCAATTACACCAGAAAATACCTTCTTAGTTCTCAACTCTTAGAACAGTAGAACTTGTAGAAAGTTGCCATTTTAGCTCTTAATTTATATCAACTGTTATTAGACTAGCTTGGATTCTCTATAGCATTTAGCTTGGATTCTCTAAAGCATTTAGCTTGGATTGTCTAAAGCATTTAGCTTGGATTGTCTAAAGCATTTAGCTTGGATTCTCTAAAGCATTTAGCTTGGATTCTCTAAAGCATTTAGCTTGGATTGTCTAAAGCATTTAGCTTGGATTCTCTAAAGCATTTAGCTTGGATTCTCTAAAGCATTTAGCTTGGATTCTCTAAAGCATTTAGCTTGGATTTTCTAAAGCATTTAGCTTGGATTCTCTAAAGCATTTAGCTTGGATTCTCTAAAGCATTTAGCTTGGATTCTCTAAAGTATTTAGCTTGGATTCTCTAGAGCATTTAGCTTAGATTCTCTAAAGCATTTAGCTTAGATTCTCTAAAGCATTTAGCTTGGATTCTCTAGAGCATTTAGCTTGGATTCTCTAGAGCATTTAGCTTGGATTCTCTAAAGTATTTAGCTTGGATTCTCTAGAGCATTTAGCTTGGATTCTCTAAAGCATTTAGCTTGGATTCTCTAAAGCATTTAGCATGGATTCTCTAAAGCATTTAGCTTGGATTCTCTAGAGCATTTAGCTTGGATTCTCTAAAGCATTTAGCATGGATTCTCTAAAGCATTTAGCTTGGATTCTCTAAAGCATTTAGCTTGGATTCTCTAAAGCATTTAGCTTGGATTCTCTAAAGCATTTAGCTTGGATTCTCTTAAGCATTTAGCATGGATTCTCTAGAGCATTTAGCTTGGATTCTCTAAAGCATTTAGCATGGATTCTCTAAAGCATTTAGCTTAGACTCTCTAAAGCACACAATACTAACCAGACATTCAAGCAATCTGGCAGGTCTTGATATTATCATTAGGAGTTCTCGAACGACCTTATTGAAGGCTTTAGCTGAATGATGAGATCTGTTGTGTGCCTGAAAGAGAGAAAGAAATCAAGAAATAGTCAATCAATACTGACGAGATTCTGAGAAAAGAATGAAAAAAAATCAATTCAAATTTAATCATCTCATCCAGGAGAAACAAGGTGACCACCCACAGACAATTCAATCAAGAAATTGTGACTTTCTGCACTGTTTCCGGTTCAAACCAACCATACATTACTGGTGGTTTGGTGCATTCAAAATATTCAATTAGCACGTCACAAATCAAGTAACAAAATGTAGCATCTATCTTTGTAATAAACAGCTTTGCCGACAAAATGCTGCAATTTTTAGGAGCAGAATAATTTCGGAGAAATATTAGATTGATCAGTACACTTCAAAGGGATGCTACATGCTTGCAGAATGATTGCATCAGACCCTTCAATACTTTTAATTTAGCCGACATTTAGTCAAATTAAACAATTGAATATATTATTTTGCAGTTTCACTTCAAAGCACACTTACAAGAAAAAACTAAGTTGAGCACAATGAATTATAATGTGATAAAATTCTACTTTTAAAATGCACTCCTTATGAGTTCCAACATTTTATATTAATTCCTTATCTTTGGGTTCTTTGTAGTAATACTACATACACTTCCCTATGATCATAATTTCATGTAAATTGATCAAATGCCAGTCCACACTGATAAATGCAATTCTTTCGGCTATTCAACCCTTGTACTTTTTGCAACAATTTTCATCTCTGTAAGAAAAGAGTAAGGTAAAAAGTAAGACGATGAGTAGACTTACATCTTCTGTGAGTGAGCGCAGTTTGTTAGTGATTTCAGTGAAGTAGTTATGGGTGACCAGCTCCAGCTGGGATTTCTCCAAGCAGTCTTTGGCAAGTTCAATAGCCTGGTGCAGCACAAAGGCATATATGGCATCCTGGCTCTCATGGCTTGAATCTGAACTGTACTTGTTCATGAAGTCCTGCAGCAAAACATTTCATTCAATTAGGCAATGATGGAAGACATCAAAAGGGCTTTTAAAACTCACCTATACACTCAATATTTTCATTAGTAATGTTTGTTTTTTTGTTTTTAGTGCCTGTTTTGCCTGTTTTTAGTGCCTGTTTTGCCTGTTTTTAGTGCCTGTTTTGCCTGTTTTTGTTGTTATAAGTATATGTTTTCGTATAAGTATAAGTTAATTTATAAGTACAAGAATAAGTTTATGTATAAGTATATGTTATTTTTGTTTTCCATTGTAAAATGCTTGTGAGCTGGCATATTTTTGTTCTGAAATGAGCACTTGAAATATATGGTATATAATAATAATGATAATAATAATAATAATAATAATAATAATAATAATAGTTTACCAGCTATTTTTGTTTACCAGGGCAAGAACTATCAATTTCAATACTGTCTTATAATTCCACACTACAGGAAGAAAACAAAATTCATTTATACTTATAATCATTTTATAATTTGATAAGTCCAAAGGTACGTCTGCTAAATGTGGTTAACTCACGAAACTGCCTGGCAATGCCAATGAATATAAGTGGTATTTGCTAATAAAATTGATCCTGTAATATTTCTTCAAAAAAGAAAAGAACTTATAACAGCTTCTATTTTCAAAATGGATTTCTATTGTCAAAATGGACTGTAATAAAGCCTTCAGATTACTATTATACCCCCTTTTTGGTTCTCAATAAACTATGTACCAGAATAGAAAACAAACAATTTTGCTAGCAATTCTGGTACAGAGTTGACTTAAAACCAAAAAAGGAGTATAATGGTAATGTGAAGGTTTTATTTGTTCCATTTTGTCCATTTTGACAATATAAATCCATTTTGAAAATAGCTGTTTTATGTAATAAAACCTTCATTTTCAACATTTCAGCCTTCAATTATTTTTAATTTACATTTATAAATGGAAAGGGTTAACCAATGGTGTTATCATGGATTAAACACAGTGGTTGCTTCATCGTTGAATCACTCTGTTTGAGCAACCCTCAATCCCATGATGCACTTCTATGTTTACTCCATGACAATGTACAATGAAGTGCCAATTCACCATGAACTTCACAACAGATACACAACATAACAATTTCAATGTCCAAGTGATCAAGGAATGGGTCAAATGATTTGACCTAATGCAAGTATCATTTACAATTAATTTTTGTAGTATGGAAATGACATAGCAAATGATGCACTTAATTGAATGAAGTAAAAGATCTGTTGAAGAACATAAATTATATCAACAAGATTACTCATCTTTCAACAACTGAAATACTAATCCAATACTGGTTTAAAAATCAACGTCATTTCAAACAAATCTAGTAATTCTATCTCATTAACATGACAAGAAAGTCACAAGAAAATCAGACTATAATCCCTCATGTTATCACAATCTCATCCGTAAGTCGTTCCCGAAAGCATGACTTTATCTCAAATTACTGTTTTTATTTAATTTATTCATCTGCAAGTAATGTATGTATTAAAAGCCTTCATCTATCCATTAAATATCATTGTCTTATCTGAAAATAATTATAACTTATTATGCTTTGAGAAATTCATTTGCTTGGAACATTGCTTGGGGTCACGTGCACGGAGCACTGAGCCTGACATGTCCAAACAAGTTTCTTAGCACAAAGATGAAATACTATCATTCCATGAGCTTCCCAGTTCTACATCTTCTTCACAAAGTTTAGAGCAGAATGGATGTCACTCACAAAAACAAATCAGATTGTGCTACTTTCCATTAAATGCATCGTAATTATCACCGTTGGTGATAGAAACGCAAAACTCAAAAATACCTCATGAATAAGCTTGATGTCAGTGAAGTTTATCATCGAGAGGGTTTTGTTATCACTTAGTAGTAATCATAATCATTACTAAAATCCATTACTGAATTTATCTTTTATTTTTGTACTAGGGCATTAAGAACTACCAAAGTAATCAGTAAAGGAAATCACTTTTTGTGCATATGCTCTCATGTGTGGAGTAAATTACTTATAAATTAGATGCATCAATTGTTTTGATTATTAACCCTGATCTCATTAATCCTCAGCAGATATTCATGATATTTCAATCGTAGATTATAATAATATGTAAAGCATAGAATTGAAAATTGATCACATGTTTAATGGATAACAAGAGAAAACAATTTGAACAATTTGTTTCAGCACAGGCAAATATACACAAAATTTAAGAACTTTTCACAACAAAATGTGTGTCCACAACACTCAATTACCTAAAGAATTCAAAGTGGTTCAAAATGTGTGTCCACAACACTCAATTACCTAAAGAATTCAAAGTGGTTCAAAATGTGTGTCCACAACACTCAATTACCTAAAGAATTCAAAGTGGTTCAAAATGTGTGTCCACAACACTCAATTACCAAAAGAATTCAAAGTGGTTCAAAATGTGTGTCCACAACACTCAATGACCTAAAGAATTCAAAGTGGTTCAAAATGTGTGTCCACAACACTCAATTACCTAAAGAATTCAAAGTGGTTCAAAATGTGTGTCCACAACACTCAATTACCTAAAGAATTCAAAGTGGTTCAAAATGTGTGTTCAAAATGTGTCACAACACTCAATTACCTAAAGAATTCAAAGTGGTTCAAAATGTGTGTCCACAACACTCAATTACCTAAAAAGAATTCAAAATGTGTGTTCAATTACCTAAAGATTTCAAAGTGATTCAAAATGTGTGTCCACAACACTCAATTACCTAAAGAATTCAAAGTGGTTCACCGCAAAAATTTACATTTTACCAGAAGAGAAATCCCTGGAAGAATATATGAAGACATTTCTGATTAACAATGATCAAAAATTCCAGAGAAAAATTGATTTTTCAGTGATATCTGATTACCCTTTAATAGATTAAAGAAGTCATGGCTATTCCACTTATAACCTGCCAATCTTGTAAGGCCATGTCCCATTTTTCTTGTCAAAATACTTCAGATAATACTTGCAGATGTCAACCTTGATAAAAATGCTGCATCGTTATTCATCTTGCCGATTTGACAGGTCTGACTTTGTCTATTGACAGCTTTCCTTGAGAGGAATATATTCTGGAAGCTCTGTGATTTCTTAAGAAAATCACATATGGTGTGTAAGAATGGACTATAGTTAACGTAACAAGTAGTGCATTTCTATAGCATGGGTGACATGGTTATTCAATCAGTCATTACTCACTGTGAGCCGAGATTCCATTTGCATCTTGGCTTTGGGAAAGCGTTCCTTGTACATGCTGTTCATCATAAGAACCTCCGTGTCCACTGGGGCAACAAGGGGGCTGCTCGCACCACTGAAAGTGAAAACAAAGATTTATTTAGTTCTTATCTTCAATGGACTTCTATAAGGATAAATTGAAGCAGAGTCCATATGAACAAATATTTTAAAAAATTGGCATAAAAAGTAAGCAAACAGAACACAAATATAGTTAAAACAAAAAGTAAATCCATGAGCAATACCAGTAGAGTTGAAACAATAACAGGGTTACAGGTTAGACAAACACATTCACACAAATCTAGTGTATTCCTTCTGCCTCTAATATATTAAGAAAAGCCTTTTTCATATCAAATACAGTACATACTTACAAATTAAAATGCCTTTCATATTAGTAAACTTGGCAAATTTCATTATATGATTGTTGTGTATTCAATATGGGCAATGTGGCACAGAGGGAGATAACACTAATAACCCACTTACAATGGATTTGATAACAAGTGTGATTCTGTGCATAAATTAACATACTTAAATTCTGTAAATTTGCTCAGGTTATAAGCAAGCACCTTTTCAATGTTGCAGAATACATCTACTGGTTAGCACTCATTATCTTGCACCCAAAAAAAAAAAAAAAAAAAAAAAAAAACATTAAGAGAAAAAACTTACAAAATCTTATTTTGGTATTTCCCTAAATATAATAATGAGTTTCTAAAATAATGAGAAATATTAGACACAGATTGTAGAAAGAAATCTCAATAAGTTATATTTCAATTTGGCACTAAAAGTTATGCATCCCGTCATTTGTAGGAGATGCTAGTAAAACTAATAAAGCTTATATCTCCTAAACACAATAAAGCTTTACAGTTCCATCTCCTAAACGTAATAAAGCTTTTAAGTTCAATCTCCTAAACAAAATCAAACTTGTAAGGTCAATCTCCTAAACAAAATCAAACTTGTAAGGTCAATCTCCTAAACAAAATCAAACTTTTAAGTTCAATCTCCTAAATGTAATAAAGCTTTTCAGTTCAATCTCCTAAATGTAATAAAGCTTTTCAGTTTAATCTCCTAAATGTAATAAAGCTTTTCAGTTTAATCTCTAAACATATTTAAACTTGAAAGGTCAATCTCCTAAACATAATAAAGCTTTTAAGTTCAATCTCCTAAATGTAATACAGCTTGTTTAATCTCCTAAATGTAATACAGCTTTCATGTTCAATCCCCTAAATGTAATACAGCTTTCATGTTCAATCCCCTAAATGTAATACAGCTTTCATGTTCAATCCCCTAAATGTAATACAGCTTTTAAGTTCAATCTCCTAAATGTAATAAAGCTTTTCAGTTTAATCTCCTAAATGTAATAAAGCTTTTAAGTTTTCATGTTCAATCCCTAAATGTAATACAGCTTTTAAGTTCAATCTCCTAAAAATGTAATAAAGCTTTTCAGTTCAATCTCCTAAATGTAATAAAGCTTTTCAGTTCAATCTCCTAAATGTAATAAAGCTTTTCAGTTCAATCTCCTAAATGTAATAAATCTCCTAAATTTCAGTTTAATCTCTAAATGTAATAAAGCTTTCAATCCCTAAATGTAATCAATCTCCTAAATGTAATAAAGCTTTTCAGTTCAATCTCCTAAATGTAATACCTAAATGTAATAAAGCTTTTCAGTTTAATCTCCTAAATGTAATAAATAAGCTTTTAAAGCTTTTCAGTTCAATCTCCTAAATGTAATAAAAGCTTTTCAGTTCAATCTCCTAAATGTAATAAAGCTTTTCAGTTCAATCTCCTAAATGTAATAAAGCTTTTCAGTTTAATCTCCTAAATGTAATAAAGCTTTTCAGTTCAATCTCCTAAATGTAATAAAGCTTTTCAGTTTAATCTCCTAAATGTAATAAAGCTTTTCAGTTTAATCTCCTAAACATATTCAAACTTGAAAGGTCAATCTCCTAAACATAATAAAGCTTTTAAGTTCAATCTCCTAAATGTAATACAGCTTGTTTAATCTCCTAAATGTAATACAGCTTTCATGTTCAATCCCCTAAATGTAATACAGCTTTCATGTTCAATCCCCTAAATGTAATACAGCTTTCATGTTCAATCCCCTAAATGTAATACAGCTTTTAAGTTCAATCTCCTAAATGTAATAAAGCTTTTCAGTTTAATCTCCTAAATGTAATAAAGCTTTCATGTTCAATCCCCTAAATGTAATACAGCTTTTAAGTTCAATCTCCTAAATGTAATAAAGCTTTTCAGTTCAATCTCCTAAATGTAATACAGCTTTTAAGTTCAATCTCCTAAATGTAATAAAGCTTTTCAGTTCAATCTCCTAAATGTAATATAGCTTTTCAGTTTAATCTCCTAAATGTAATATAGCTTTTCAGTTCAATCTCCTAAATGTAATAAAGCTTTTCAGTTTAATCTCCTAAATGTAATAAAGCTTTTCAGTTTAATCTCCTAAATGTAATAAAGCTTTTCAGTTTAATCTCCTAAATGTAATAAAGCTTTTCAGTTTAATCTCCTAAACATATTCAAACTTGAAAGGTCAATCTCCTAAACATAATAAAGCTTTTAAGTTCAATCTCCTAAATGTAATACAGATTTTAAGTTCAATCTCCTTACATGATAAAGCTTTTAAGTTCAATCTCCTGAATGTAATACAGCTTTTAAGTTCAATCTCCTAAATGTAATACAGCTTGTTTAATCTCCTAAATGTAATACAGCTTTCATGTTCAATCCCCTAAATGTAATACAGCTTTCATGTTCAATCCCCTAAATGTAATACAGCTTTCATGTTCAATCCCCTAAATGTAATACAGCTTTTAAGTTTAATCCTAAATGTAATACAGCTTTTAAGTTCAATACCTTAAATGCAATAACAGTTTTCAAGCACATTTGTCACTATTTGTACTGCTGACTACCCTTAGCCACAACTGGTAATAATAGCTTGTAATTGATAATTGTTTAAGCATAACATGACACACATATAGGTACCTATCAAGTAAGAAGTACATGTATGATAACCAATACATACTAGTTTGTTACCCAAAAATTACCTGTTGGATATCCAACATGTATCTTATTGGCTAACGCAACTTAAATGCTGTATAATAATATAACTGCTTTTCTACCACTACCTACAAAATTGCCACAATTTTTGACTGGCATAAAAAATCAAATGGATTTTATTTGAAGAAAGAAAGAAAAGAAAAAACTGAGATTTAAAAAAAATCAATTGCGTTAGTTCTCATAACTTTTGAAAAAAGGGTATGTTGCAATTAGCAAAAGAAATAAATAGATAAATAGTGATAATAATGAAAGCTCTAGCCAGAGCTGATTTTCAGATTGTCAGCTAGCGTAGTTCTACAAAGTTATTAGTAAACAATAGGGTCTCTGTTGGCTTCTTTCTTGAATTGTTTCAATCTTGCCTGCTTCTGACCAAACTATTATAACCTCACTGCTATACCCATTAAACTCACACAGTATAACAGTAAGCGGAGCGTCATGAACTAACCAACCACCTTAAGTTGGTCAAAAGTCAAGAAGAAGAAGAAGAGTGTCCACATTTCATAAATGAAATAAATAAATTCCTTTGACCACTTCCAGAAGTTTCAACAACCAAACAATGACACATATTACTTTAAAGATTTTGATTTCATTCTTTTGTGGGACATGTAATAGCCACATTTCTATTTCAACTCATTATACATGTCTTGAGGGGTTGCAAATTAAAGTATATCAAGAAGCAAGACATGAATTATAATGGTTGCAAAATCCCAACTTCAAGCGGACAAACTAAATATGTTTCTGTATGTTTAAAACAAGGCTAAGTAGGTTAATCGTATTTCAAAAAATTTGGGACAACGCCATGACTAGCTCAAGATAAGCTACAATGACCAGCTAAAAAAGAGCTACATCGTCCAGCTCAAGATGAGCTACACCATCCAGCTCAAGATGAGCTATGCCATCTAGCTCAAGATGAGCTACACCATCCAGCTCAAGATGAGCTACCTCATCCAGCTCAAGATGAGCTACACCGTCCAGCTCAAGATGAGCTACGCCGTCCAGCTCAAGATGAGCTACGCCATCTAGCTCAAGATAAGCTACCTCATCCAGCTCAAGATGAGCTACACCGTCCAGCTCAAGATGAGCTACGCCATCCAGCTCAAGATAAGCTACACAGTCCAGCTCAAGATGAGCTACGCCATCCAGCTCAAGAGCTACATCATCCAGCTCAAGATGAGCTACACCGTCCAGCTCAAGATGAGCTACACCGTCCAGCTCAAGATGAGCTACACCATCTAGCTCAAGATGAGCTACGCCATCCAGCTCAAGATGAGCTACACAATCCAGCTCAAGATGAGCTACGCCGTCCAGCTCAAGATGAGCTACGCCGTCCAGCTCAAGATGAGCTACGCCGTCCAGCTCAAGATGAGCTACACTGTCCAGCTCAAGATCAGCTACACCGTCCAGCTCAAGATGAGCTATGCCATCCAGCTCAAGATGAGCTATGCCATCCAGCTCAAGATGAGCTACACCGTCCACCTCAAGATGAGCTACACCGTCCAGCTCAAGATGAGCTACACCGTTCAGCTCAAGATGAGCTACGCCATCCAGCTCAAGATGAGCTACATCCAGCTTAAGATGAGCTACCCCATCCAGCTTAAGATGAGCTACACCATCCAGCTTAAGATAAGCCACAACATCAAGCTCAAAACTGGAACCTGAAGTGAGGCAAGCTCCATATGCAAACTTTGCAGGCACCTTGAGGCTCCTATGGTGAGGTCCTATGAGCTCCCCCAAATCAGGCACAAACTCTCAGTCCTACCCCCAGCATAGATTAGCCTACCTCAAGCTCAAAACAGATGTTCCTGATATGGGCTTTCATGGGCTGTATAGTTTTGTATGCCTGTTCACACAGGGCTAAGAGAAATTATTTTATTAAGCATTGCAATCTAGTCATGCAATGTGAGTTTTGCTTGCGGGTAAAAAAGTTGTATTTTTCATTTCCTTCCATCTACTTTTGTACATGTGACTGTGTTCACAGTCACATGTTTAACCTCATGATTACATGAATACAAACCACACAGGAATCGTATAAATACCTCAAAATAATACACACCTTTGCAATTTCATTAATTTGCAATTTAATTAACTTGCAATTTCATTAACTAATAATACCAAACCCTCAACCACACAAAGGTTATTCAGCTAAAATCGCATGGGACGCCACGCAACAACTAAATGTTTACATCTAACACCAAATAGAATTTCATAACTTTTCTTTTATTCTTCTTTTGTGAACATGCAGCCATCAGCTTATCTCGCTCTCACAATCCACAACTATGTTTTTTGAACACCTTCAGATAATAAAAAACTTTTACACTCTTGCAAATTTTGATATTAAAGAAGAACCATCACACGTCACGCTCCACTTAATTTATCATAATAATCTGATGTGTAAAATGTCAACAAAATAATTAAAATGATAACACTACTGTCACACCAAAAAAATTGGTGAATTTATTGTCTTAGGAAAGCTCACAGGAAATCGTGAACTGCAAAAATATAATGGCAAATTATAAGGTTTTATTTGCAAGAAATAAAAATTTTGTCTGCACAAACCCTTTTGCAGTCACATTTCAAAACATTGATTGGACTTCACAATGCACTGCATGTGAATTAAACATGCTTTATGGATTATTGGGTGTATATCTCACTACAAGAGATCAAAATGAATTTTAAGCATTGAGTGCAAAACCAAGATGCAACATTCATGGAAATTGCTGTTTAATAGTTGGCTTTCTTATGTAGGTTTGAAGTCCATGTCATTGTTAAGTGTGTGTTTTCTAAATATCAATCACTTCCTGATACTGCAGCTGTATAAATGACAGTATGCTCGTCTATTCAAAGCTGCAGGGAGAGTGCGCTACTTGAAGGAAGTAAGCAGTTACTTATCATATAACTTCAAGTGAGAGAAATTTTGATAACAAGCCAAGCTTTAGTGAAGTCCACTTAAAGTATTTCATTCTTTGTTTTCATTTTTGGTTCCGATGGTATCAGCATCAGGAACCTATGCAGTGGTGTTGGTGTCTGTATGTGGGCATGGGTGTGTGTGTGCGGGTGTGACGCTTTGCTTGTAAACACGATATCTCATTTATTCACTTTTGAATATTATTTATCAAATGATGACATATATCTAATAGGCACTACAATTACTGCAGCAAACTAGCAATCAAGTTTGAATTCCATCTGAAAGTCATCTATCCCCTCAACGCCATCCATTCGTTCCTCTTTGATAACATCCTTCCCCCCTCCCTGATGCCAACCATCCATTTCTCGCTCCGCAATGCCATCCATCCCTCACCAATGCCATCCATCCTTCCCTTCCCAATGCCATCCACCCTTTCTCCTAGCTTCCCCAATGCAACCACCCATCCCTCACCAATGCCATCCATCCCTCCCTCCCTCCCTCCCTGATGCCATTCATCCCTCCCTCCCCAATGCCATCTATCTCTCCACTACCCACTGCCATCAATCCATCCCTCCCTGATACCATCTATCCTTCCCACACTCTTGCCATCCATCCTCCTTCTATTGCCATCCATCCCTCCCCAATGACATCCATCCATCCCTCCCTGATGCCATCCATCTCTCACTCCCCGATGCCATCCATCTCTCACTCCCCGATGCCATCCATCCTTCCCCAAAGCCATCCATCCCTCCTGCCCTGATGCTATCCTTCCCACCCTCCCTGATGCCATCAATCCATCATCTTCCCCTGTTGAAGCCATCTATCCCCTCCTCTCTAATGCCGTC
Organism: Chiridota heheva; assembly: GCA_020152595.1. Taxonomy (NCBI): domain Eukaryota; kingdom Metazoa; phylum Echinodermata; class Holothuroidea; order Apodida; family Chiridotidae; genus Chiridota; species Chiridota heheva. Next base: position 713,137 of record JAIGNY010000518.1, read on the forward strand.
CATCCCTCTCCTCCCTGATGCCATTTATCCTTTCCTTCCGGAAGCCATCCATCCCTTCCCTCCCCAAAGTTCTCCATCCATCCTCCCCATTGCCATCCATCCCTCCCTACCCGATGCCATTCATCCATCATCCTCCCCCTCTGATGCCATCTATTCCTTCCTCCCTGATGCCATCTATCTCCCCCTCCCTGATGTCATCCATCCCTCCATCCCCAATGTCATCCCTCCAATATGTAATGACCATCTTACATGTCATTCTTTAAGATCCTTATATTCAAGTTCTAAATTCCAAGTGCCAATTATAATAGTGCAATGAGCACTTACACTTCTGAAATTAGTCAAAAAAGCACATCTCATTGTTAAATGAATGCAAAAAATTCCTAATTAAATAACTGGCTAAGTGTAGTTAGTACATTAGTAGAAGTTATTCGTGTACTTAGAAGAATGAAAAGAATAATCAATGGTCTATGTCCATTTTCAAATGTAAATTGCATACTATGTTAGTTTGTTTGTGCTCATACATAAATAAAAAAGTCAGTTCATATAACAGCTCTATGCAAATTAGCAGTCGACATAAATCATTAAGGTGGAATCTAATAATTTCCACTAGAAAATATTTAAAACAATATTTCAGATATTCTAAAACTTTTCTGTTCTTTTCACTTCTTTTCAAGCATTTGTTATTTTGGTTACCATCTATGACACTGCACATTTAAATTCAGATATTATGCACATTCTATATTATTTATTCCACTATTGATTAATGTACGTTTTCAAATGACAACAAGCTTTTTATAGACCTTGCTCCCCAAAAACTTTAACCAATGCCGAGGCGGACGCCAAGGTGAGTGAAATAGCTTCTATTGTTTCTTCGATTAATCGAGCTAGAAAATTGCTCATGCCATTTGAATTTCAATATTTCAAAATATTTTCAACATTTATTTGTTTTAGAGCATGTCCAGTTTATAATGGGGCCATTCCACAGTCCGTCACGTAAGTCACAGACTGCGAAATGGCCCAATCAGATCCCTAAGGGTCTGCTAGGTCAATTATGCAATCCATCACCCAAGTCACAGACTGCGGATTGGCCCAATCAGATCCCTAGAGGTCTGCTAGGGCCATTCCGCAGTCCGTCATGTAAGTCACAGACTGCGGAATGGCCCAACATGACCTGAATTTAGTAGCAATATGGAAACAACTGAAGTACTAGGGCCAACAAAAAAAAAGGTTACAATGAGTGTACAACTCAAACTGCCTCTGCAGAACAAAATGGAAAATTTATCCTTCAAGCTTACAAAATTCAGTTTCCCAAGCTATTAGCAATTAGCGTTTGAAACACTTGATTTCAACGGTGCTGTATATTTTGCATCAGAATCAAACTTGCATATAAAGCATTGATCGGCTACACAAAATAACCATCATGTTGTTTGTGTATTCCACAATCCCCTTTGGCACTTAAGGATTCTATTCAAAATGTTTATGGCTTTTAATCAGCTTAAAAAGACATAAATTTGCTTTAAAAGCTAAACATTGAAACCCTTGGAGTAAACAACCATGAAAACACTTGACATAGAGTGGTATGTTTATCATCAACTACCTCATACAAGAGGTTCTCTTCACACTGGTCAGTCTGGAGGCCCTTGAACGACGACGACGAGAACGACCTTCCTCTCTAATGGATACAATACTTCATCCACGTCAAGCAAGTACAAACTTGCATTTCACACGAGCCTTATCAAACGTTGATGAAAAAATACTTATGAAAACACCCACACCTTTAATGATAGCAGACACCACTAGAAGAAACCCTTACTGTCTCAATACAAAGGTTACGGAAAATGAAAATCATTCCTCAAGTTTTGCTACTTTTGCAGTTGTTCTAATATTTATTTATTTTTTTTTATATTTTTTTTTTGCTGAAATACTTCAATACTTTCATCAGTAGTGCATCTTGCTGTTAACGCAGGTGAATTTCATAATCAGATCATCAAATACGAATATTTGAACAAATAAAAAAAAATACTTGTATTTCTACAATGTTCAATTGGAGATTCTTTACAGAGCAGCCTTTAAGCATTATGCACATAGTCTACTCAATTATACCTATCAAATTCAAAGAAATAACCATAAGTTATAAAAACTGTAACTGATTATACAGTAACAAGCTATACACTAGAATACAGTTATGTACAATGTACTGTTTTCATTCCACATTCCCACTGTTTCTTTCTTCTATGCCACCATTTCTTCTAATCCTGTATGTCTGCTCATTGCTTTTTTCTCTCTATTATATGAAATTCAATATCAAGAATTATTGATTACACTATCACAGATTACACTATCACAGATTAAATTCCCTTCTGACAAAATCATGTCTGGGAATGAAAAATAAATCCCCGGAGTACAAAGCGCTAACGGTAAAAACTATGTTCGTCAATTTTTCCTAAAACAGGCTCCAGAGAAAGTATTTTCCCTTTGGTATAACCAGAGACACTGTTCTTATGAATTCATCTTCATCTTCAATTTTGTTGACGAATCTGAGGATGGAGTCTCTGATTTTATGCTCCAAGGTGAGTCTATGACAAAAACTTAAACTGCAGAAACAGTTATGGAGAGAAACTTGCCCTTTGGAAATATGGCTTAGAGGTAGAATTCTAAGAAGTATTTCAATGTACCATAATATTATTGCAAATTAGAATTTGTTTTTGTCATTTCTTTTATGCAAAAATAAAAAATGCAATGCAAAGACATAGCTTGACAATTCTTATGTTGAAAAAAAATTACATAAATATGATTATCATTAGCTCTATTCAAGTAAAACATAAACTGCTGTGAGTTCCTTTGAGGCAAGACTCCTATCCCATAATTTTCTTGCATGCCATAAACCAATTGTTTGATTTTCCTTTGTGGTAATAGCCCCAGTTTTTCATTTTCTTTTATTTCAGAATATAACTTTTTTTTATTTCCTTTCAGGGTATCAATTAATTGATTAAAACCTCCTCACCCATCCATTTAAGTCCTTCCCCTATTAAAATGTAGCCAAAAATTTGAACACTTATTTGGTGGGCACTATGGAAGAAACACACTAACATTTACCAAAATCCATACCTCAATTCTTCATAGAAACAAACAAATGCAGGCAAAGTCATCACCTTTGTCCAACTCTGATAAGAGGTAGTACCTGTATGAATCTTTAATTCACAGGAGAAGATCCTGGTCTTCTTTACAACTTATGATTAAGTTTCTTACAGGTGGACATCCAGTTAACCCTATAAACCAAACAACCAAATACTTTGGATAATCACCCTCACACAAGTACAACACCTTGCAAAATTTGTTACCCAAGCAAACTCAAATGTAAAAGCCAAGCTTTTATGAAGTTAAAAACAATAAATAACTGATCTGTAACTTCCTCTTAATCATTTTTTTTTTTTTGAGAACCAAAACCAAAAGGTTTTGTGTTTCTGATGCTTTTTTTTTTCTTCATCATATGCTGATTGATTTGCAAGTTTCGTATTAACTGTCATGTCATTGCATATCATGAAATACTTTTGTTCCAGGATATTTATTTATAAGCCACGACCACCATGCATGATGCAGATCAATAAAACAGATATACCTATTGACACCACCAGCATGTGCACAATAATTAACAACATTATCATAGCAAGTATGATGCAAAACAAACATACTGTTGCTCATGTATCATATTTGAAGAATTTTACATTAAGCCCTGCCTACTCATTATTATGCATGTATCACCACCAAAACCAATAAGACACATCCACAGACCATGTGTATCACATGACTTAAATCCAGTTTATTAATCTTTAGATTACAAGCTTTTTTTTCTTCAGCAAAATCATGTTAAGCCCCGCCCACTATGCATACTAATGAATTCAATGTTTTTATAAAATGAACATGTACATATTAGCAAACATCATAACTATGCCAAATATAAAACAAAACATATATGTGGTTGTAATAATATGAGCATTTTAAATTAAGCCCTGCCTACTAATTAGTATGCAAGACATCGCCATCAAAATCGATAGGGCACATATACAGATCATGAGCTATCTATGTACCACATATGACTTGAATTCAGTTTATCATTCTGTAGATACCGTGTTTACAAGCTCTTCTCAGCAAAATCATACTAAGCCCCGCCCGCTATGCCTATTATTGAAATTCAACATTTTCATATCATGAACATATACACACTAGCTAACATCATAACTCTACCAAATATGAAACAAAACATATATGCGGTTCTTAAAATAAGAGCATTGCAAGATTTTTACATTAAGCCCTGCCTACTCATTAATATGCAAGATGTCACTAAACAATATGGCACATCTATGGACCATGGGTTGAATGTATACTACATACGACATGATTCCACTGTACCGTTCTTGAGATATTGTGTTTACGAGCTGGCTGTCACATACACATATGCCCACACATACATACACACACACGCCATCATGACCGCATAGGTTCCTGATGCTATCTTATCAGAACCAATAATGTGAGGATAATGTCATGATGGGAAATAAGAGGAATAATCCTGTTGCTTACATATGAAGTTTCTTTGAAATATGTGGTTAAACAAGAGAGTGACATCACAAACAAGTGACATTACAGACCTGTGACATCACAGACATGTGACATCACAGAACTGACATCAAAGATATATGACACTACAGAAATGTGATATCACAGAACTATTCGTGTTTGTGTTGTCACAAACATGAATAGATTGCTACGTTTATTGCTGAATGATTATTTTCTAGTGCTTCTGGTGATAAACACAACTGACATTTCAATCCTTTTGACTACCTGCTAGCTAATCAGAAAATGAAAAGCAAACTCCCATAACAAGAATCAAATAAATTCAAATTGTCACTTCAAACAAGTTCAATTTCTTAAGATTTTTAGGGATCCGATAGAAAAATTACCCCCATCATCAAAGATAGGGGTTTACTCTTTCTACTAATTTGATTGCTTTCTATGTGTTTCATTGTCTACATATACAATTCATTGTATACAAATACAATTCATTGTATATGTATACAATTCATTGTATATACAATGAACAATTCATTGTACATATATAATATATAATTCATTGCATACGTATACAATGAATTGTATACATATACAATTCATTGTATATGTATACAATTCATTGTATATACATATACAATTCATTGTATATGTATACAATTCATTGTATACACATACACAATTCATTGTATACATATACAATTCATTGTATACATATACAATTCATTGTATACATATACATAATAGATTAATAAATTGAGTTCCTCTAGCATATTTCAGAGGAACATTTACAGATAGCAAGGTGATTACACATTTAAACTGAAACGTGTTGCAGCAAGCTAAGCTATAGTTTATATAAATTCTATGCTCCAAAGCAAGTTAACATAAAAAGGCAAATCGATTAATAGCAGTTTCTGCTGGTAATGTTTACATGTGGTGTGGAGTAACGGCAATGCTTACATCATGTAATCAGGCAAGAACATTTGAAGAGGTAAAATTGCCCGTAAAGTCAAGCTAGAAATGAGAAGAATCATCTTAATCTCTCATTGCATCATATATCAGCCAAGTTACAAAAATATTCAGTACACAAATTCGGAACAAAATCTTATTTGATATTTCGACTCTTCATATGACTATATATACAAAATACACAGTACAATTCATGAAGGCAAATCATGGGAAAACAAATATCTAAAATATCAACCATAATCTGTATGAAAAAAACTTGGAAATGCTTTGTATGCCTTTAAAATATATTACATATTTAAAAATATGCCTCCAACTAGTAGCAAAATAAAAAATATCACTTCTAAAAATTTTGCTCGATCTTAATTTGTCAGTGGGATATTGAATGATCCAAAGAGCAATAATGCAAGCTATTGACGCTTACTTCAGACGTGTAATGTGTTTATACTCAAAATATATTTCAATATATCAAAGAATAAAATATAAACTGTAATTGAATGATTACCAAAATGGTGTGGCTCCAATATTTGTAAATTGTGGCTCAAATTTTAATATCAAAAAGACAACTAAAATATTTTGCTGGAAATTTTTCTAGACAGGCAGATCAGATCTAAAAAGTTAAAGGATTAGTTCAGTGGTCAAGCATGTCTATCTTATATAAAAGAGGACTTTAAAAGAATCAAAATGGTGAAGAAAGCATTGCAAAATCTTATTCCGTTAAGGAGATTTTTGAGTTTAAAGTTTGATATCATTTGTGTAGAAACGACTGAAATCAGATTCCTCAAAGTCTTTATGTATTCTGTCATATCTTATCCTGCGATTTTGTGGCTTAAAACCATGGGATATGTCAAAAAAGTAGTAAAACAGAATCTAGGAAGGTATTTATAATATAACACCTGAAAAAGGTTAAAGGGAAAATAATTTAAATAGTGAAAAAATTAAATAAACTTTCTCTAAAATACATTAACAATTGTTAAGAATGTGAGGATGAAGACGCCAACATCAGTCATTTCTACATAGATAAGACATAGCTTTAAACTTCAATATCTCCTTCACGGAATAAGATTTTGAATGCTTTCTTCGCCATTTTCTTTCTTTTGAATTCCTTTTTCATATACGATGGACATGTTTGACCACTAAACTAATTCTTTAAATCAACAAATTTTATAAACAATAATTTCCTGTGTTAGTATTAGTTTATAGCTGATTATAAAATTTGGTATTCTGGTCCTCATGTTATATCCCTCAATTTAACAATAGTAAATATTTATATAATTTCTACTGCTCGCTATAGGCGAGCAATAAATAATAATAATAAGAAGAAGGTCATTTAATGTAAATATACTGCATGGGAGCGCACCAGACTTCCCTCAACATGCATTCATATCCAGTGTTTGTTTGAAGGAAGTACACATTTGAGCTGTCTTGCATTATACTAGATCTTCAACTGATCCCGCTTCATGCCAAAAGTCTTCTTCATTTCCATTTTCTGTTCTTTTACAAGGTTAAATCAATTATACCCGCATTTCTAAGAGCATTAATAAGCAGTCTGCAATAATTGATGTTTTATTTAAGACAAAATTGTTAATCTCAGTTTTGCTATAAAAAAAAACATCAAAAGAATAATGAAGAGTAGTACAGAGGCAATAAATATAAAACAATAGAAACAGTTTAAGCACTAATGAGGTCTTCCTTCTCCCAAGGAATCTAATATTACTATTTCTTTATGTTCACACAAAGACATTTGAGACTAAAGGTTAGTTAGTTCGATAGACCGTTATGTCTTAGTGAAGGTAAAGAAATGGAGACTGTCTTTAGTACTATGTACAAACAGAGAACAATACATTCATGCTATGTACAATACCTTTATTTCAAGCTTATCTTGAACCATTTCAAGCTTATCTTGAACCATTTCAAGCTTATCTTGAACCATTTCAAGCTTATCTTGAACCATTTCAAGCTTATCTTGAACCATTTTAAGCTTATCTTGAAGCATTGCAAGCTTATCTTGAACCATTTCAAGCTTATCTTGAACCATTTCAAGCTTATCTTGAACCATTTCAAGCTTATCTTGAACCATTTCAAGCTTATCTTGAACCATTTACAACTGAACAAACAGTGGTGTATAGTAATACAACAATTTATACGCTAGTACAGTTCATATCAAGCTTGTTAGTATATACTAACAAACAATACTACATTGATGCTACTGTAGCTCACCTTAGACTTCTTGACCTTGGTCTGAACGATGGGGACTTACATCCATCCTCCATGTCCTGAACCCCTTGATGGGCATCTGAACTGCTAAAGTGCTCTGACAACAACTGAAGGTCCTCCATGGTGGGCTGGTATGGCAGCTGATGCAGTCGCTCTTGACTGGAACATGATGACTGTAAAGGTAAAGGATGTCAAATAACCCAATGATAAAGATATCAACATTGTCAGGGAAGCAAAGGATGTCAAATAACCCAATGATAAAGATATCAACATTGTCAAGGAAGCAAGGGATGTCAAATAACCCAATGATAAAGATATCAACATTATCAGGGAAGCAAAGGATGTCAAATAACCCAATGATAAAGATATCAACATTGTCAGGGAAGCAAAGGATGTCAAATAACCCAATGATAAAGATATCAACATTGTCAGGGAAGCAAAGCATGTCAAATAACCCAAAGATAAAGATATCAACATTGTCAGGGAAGCAAAGGATGTCAAATAACCCAATGATAAAGATATCAACATTGTCGGGGAAGCAAAGGATGTTAAATAACCCAATGATAAAGATATCAACATTGTCAGGGAAGCAAAGGATGTCAAATAACCCAATGATAAAGATATCAACATTGTGACAGGGAAGCAAAGGATGTCAAAAAACCCAATGATAAAAGATATCATTATGTGACAGAGCAGCAAAGGATGTCAAATAACCCAAAGATAAAGATATCAACATTGTCAGGGAAGCAAAGGATGTCAAATAACCCAATGATAAAGATATCAACATTGTCAGGGAAGCAAAGGATGTCAAATAACCCAATGATAAAGATATCAACATTGTCAGGGAAGCAAAGGATGTCAAATAACTTAATGATAAAGATATCAACAATGTCAGGGAAGCAAAGGATCTTCCCTTGCCTTCAATATACAATTGCTAGCATACACGTACAAATATGTTTTCTTAAGAGAAACCATTGGTAAACAAATTTTTGGCTCTTCACTTTTCTGGAAGCAGTTACAACATAATATATAGTCTGATTGACAACTCTCTGTAATTGATACCGCAAGTGACATTTCTATTACAAATGCTTCTTTTGTTTTTAACAAGAAGTGCAGATAACATTCAAACAAACAACCAATCAAATGAGTGCTACGTGTGTCAAAACGTTCTTTGAAGGCCCTTTTACCTAGTCAATGCAACATAGCAAAGACAGTCTCATTTCTTCAAATCAAATTTTCTTTTATAAATACATTATTTAGAAAACTGTACTCTCAATGTGGTCAAACATCCCAATTCCAAATGTAATAAATAATTCACCTTGTGCTACTTTTAGCCAGGGAGGAACAGTAAGACTGTCCAGACATTTTCAAACAATTGGATTTGCTGAAAGAATGTTGGATCCTAATGATGCACAGAGGCTACAAATGAATTCAATTGTGTGCCTCATGGACATTGTCTTCAAATAATCAAATCTCATGTTTGAGTCTCTGTTCAATTAGGATGCTAACTTGAACTGAGTACTTCAAGACTCAGAAACTGTAGAAATCAGAGAAATATCAGATGAGAATAACAACACTTTTTAATTCTAGTTCAAGGCACAATGATAAGATGCAAAGATTCTTCAAACAGAACCATTGGGAATTTTATGTTAAAACTTTCTTTTTAAAATCACCTTTTTCTGAGGTAATTTGCAGGAAATTATAATCGTTTCCCTGCAAATTATGATAATTTCCAATGGTTCAATTTTCTTTTAAGCTGTTATTCTAAACCAAATTTCAGATGAAGTAATCCCAACTTTTTCTGTAGGATAATATAATCATCCCTTTTTGTGCATTTGTAAATTAACATTGTTCCAGTTTACAAAGAGTCAAACTGATTTCAGCAAGGCCAAAATAAATTACATTTTATAAGAAACCCAAAGGCCTTCAGCATTGTAAACCATTGTAATTTCTAAATTAGTTACATGTTTTCAACCTTTTCTGTGTTTTTAATTATATAAATGCAAGGTTTATTTGAAAGAGGAGCATTGCAAACCAGAGAAAAGCCTGTCTGGATTGACAACACAACCTTCAGGTGTATTGACAACAATAAAAACACTGCAGAAAACTTGAGACAAAATTTGTGTTTGTCTTCACATGGTTTACAATCAGTGATGCAACAATACAGAAAGAAGGCCTCAAGGGTCCTGAGCAAAAATCAAGATTTAGAGACTTGAGCACTGACACTGGGATGTTATGTGAGGCCTCGAGCGCCAAACTCCCACAGGTCCAAAAATGTATAGTTGTGCCATTTATTTACTGTGGAACAAACAACACTTAATTTAACCTTTAGCCAGGTAGTCAAACCAATGAAGGAATCTTAGGAACATGGTACTTTCATTGACACCATTGCTCTTTGTGTACTAAATATTTGAATGATTCTTCACAGTTAATTCTCCTTTCAATCTTAAAAAAAAAAATGTAGAAAGATGTAATGAATCTACTGATCAGGTAACTTACTGATCAAGTAGCTTATTGATCAAGTAGCGTACTGATCAAGTAACTTACTGATTAAGTAACTTACTGATCAGGTAACTTACTGATCAAGTAACTTACTGATCAGGTAACTTACTGATCAGTAACTTACTGATCAGTAGCTTACTGATCAGGTAACTTACTGATCAAGTATCTTACTGATCAAGTAACTTACTGATCAGGTAACTTACTGATCAGGTAACTTACTGATCAGTAGCTTACTGATCAGGTAACTTACTGATCAGGTAACATACTGATCAGGTAGCATACTGATCAAGTAACTTACTGATCAGGTAACTTACTGATTAAGTAACTTACTGATCAGGTAACTTACTGTGATCAGGTAACTTACTGAATGAAGTAACTTACTGATTAGGTAACTTACTGATCCGGTAACTTACTGATCAAGTAACTTACTCATCAAGTATTTTACTGATCAAGTAACTTACTGATCAAGTAACTTACTGATCAAGTAGCTTACTGATAAAGTAACTTACTGATCAAGTATCTTACTGATCAGGTAACTTACTGATCAAGAAACTTACTGATCAGGTAACTTACAGATCAGGTAACTTACTGATCAGGTAACTTACTGATCAAGTAACTTATTGATCAAGTAACTTACTGATCAAGTAACTTACTGATCAGGTAAATTACTGATCAAGTACCTTACTAAACAAGTAACTTACTGATCAAGTAGCTTACTGATCAAGTAACTTACTGATTAAGTAACTTACTGATCAATTAACTTACTGATCAAGTAACTTACTGATCAAGTAACTTATTGATCAAGTAAGTTACTGATCAGGTAACTTACTGATCAGGTAACTTACTGATCAGGTAACTTAATGATCAGGTAAGTTACTGATCAGGTAACTTACTGATCAGGTAACTTACTGATCAGGTAACTTACTGATCAAGTAATTTTGCTTCAAACCCGCATATTGATGTAGCTAATGCACCTTGGGATGCCTCAAATGCTTGAATTGCTTACATAAATCAGAAAGCAATGCTTCAGGGTAACCGCATCCTCAGAAACTGAAGATGAAGTGGTAGTAAATCTAAACCTCCTTCATCAGTTTATGTTTTTACAATGAAAATTTTCTTTCAGAATATCTTATTATACTTCCCTCCTGACTCCCCTTGTGGTGAATACTAGCAGTCATATATATTTTTAATGGAATGAAAATCCTTGCAAAAAAACTTCATTTCATTAAGATTGCTGTGTGAGAATTGGATGATATAAAAAGTCTTCTATTAAAAGGTTAGTTTATGAGTCTGGCTAAGAAATGAAAGCATACATTTATCAATAGACTGTGATAACACACCAGATTAAATGCATGACAAAATACTGAAAGCATACACTTATCAATAGACTGTGATAACACACCAGATTAAATGCATGACAAAATACTGGAAGCATACACTTATCAATAGACTGTGATAACACACCAGATTAAATGCATGACAAAATACTGAAAGCATACACTTATCAATAGACTGTGATAACACACCAGATTAAATGCATGACAAAATACTGGAAGCATACACTTATCTATAGACTGTGATAACACACCAGATTAAATGCATGACAAAATACTGGAAGCATACACTTATCAATAGACTGTGATAACACACCAGATTAAATGCATGACAAAATACTGGAAGCATACACTTATCAATAGACTGTGATAACACACCAGATTAAATGCATGACAAAATACTGGAAGCATACACTTATCAATAGACTGTGATAACACACCAGATTAAATGCATGACAAAATACTGGAAGCATACACTTATCAATAGACTGTGATAACACACCAGATTAAATGCATGACAAAATACTGGAAGCATACACTTATCAATAGACTGTGATAACACACCAGAATTAATGCATGACAAAATACTGGAAGCATACACTTATCAATAGACTGTGATAACACACCAGATTAAATGCATGACAAAATACTGGAAGCATACACAAGAGGAAAAAGTAAGATAGTAATTATAGTGATGAGAACCAAAAGGTTTTGTGGTTCCAATGTTTGTTTGTTTTTTTTTCATCAGCTGATTGATTTGATAAATTTGTATTAACTGTCATGTCACTGCATAGGCCTATCATGAAATATTTGTTCCATGATATTTATTCATAGGTAATCATGCAGATCTATGATGCAAAAAAGGTTGCTTGATTATTTTATTTTAAGAATTTGTCAGTAAGCCCCGCCTACTCATTAATATTCATGACATCACTACAACAATATTAAAACATGTACAGACCATGACCCCTAATATAGCATAAATCTGATATATCTTTCATGAGATGCAGTATGTTTACTTTACATTTAGGACATTTACATTAAGCCACGCCCACCATGCATATCAATGACATCTGCTGATAACATGAAAGCATGTACAAAATAACCAACAAAATTATCATGCCCAATATGACACAAAACAGACATACAATTGCTCATTAATCACTTTTTTTCAAAATTTGAACTTAAAGCCCCATCCACTTATTAATAAGCATGATATCACCACCAAAACAATTGGGCAAAATTACAGACCATGGGCTATCTGTGTACTAAATATGACATTAATCCAGTTTACCGTTCTTGAGATACTGTGTTTACAAGTTCTTTTCAGCAAAATCTAGTGTATCGTTCTTGAGATATCATGTTTACGGTCTAGCTGTCACAAACATACATACATGCATGCATGCATGCCTACCTACCTACCTACATGCATGCCTACCTACCTACCTACCTACCTACCTACCTACCTACCTACATACATACATACATACATACATACATACATACATACATACATACATACATACATACATACACACACACACATACATACACACATGCATGCATGCATACACACACACATACATACACACAGGCACACATACATACACACATGCCCCATTATGACCACATAGGTTCCTGATGCTATCGCATCAGAACCAAAATAATACAGATGGAACAAATTAAATGCTGAAAATTTGTTTGAGTCTGACTAAAAAGAGGTCAAGATGCAAGTATCATATGATGGGTTCTTAACATTTTACAAAGAAATATGTGTGTGGAATGCATTAACAAAAGCTTATTATTGTCAAATGCCGAGTTTAGGAACTTCACTGACTTTCCATAACCTCATGATAATATCCTACACCTCTCACAAATTATTTGATATATTGAGGATGCCAAGCCAGAATGCCATATTGCATCTTATGTGTCCCACCTCATCCGCACTGGATGGCCTGGTGTGTCCCACCTCATCCACACTGGATGACCTAAAGTGTCCCACCTTATCCACATTGGATGGCCTAATGTGTCCCACCTCATCCACAACTGAATGGCCACCTCATCCAAATGGTGTCATCCACACTATATTATCCACACTGGATGACCTAAAGTGTCCCCATCCACATTGGATGGCCTATCCCACATTGGATGGCCTGAATGTGTCCCACCTCTAATCCACACTGGATGACCTCACCAACACTGGATGGCCTAATGTGTCCCACCTCATCCACACTGGATGGCCTAATGTGTCCCACCTCATCCACACTATATGGCCTGGTGTTTCCCACCTAATCCACACTGAATGGCCTAATATGACCCACCTCACCAACACTGGATGGCCTGGTGTTTTCCACCTCATCTACACTAAATGGCCTGTGTCCCACCTTATCCACACTGGATAGCCTAATATGACCCACCTCATCCACGCTGGATGACCTTGCATGTCTGGTATTGGTCCCTATGCACTTCATTGACTGCAGATGAATTGTGTTCTAAACAGAGATTGTCCATCACATTCAGTCTGAATTGCTTTCGTGTCCTAAGATAATCCTCATACATTGCATTGATTATCAATGACCCATTTTTATGCATCCCCATGCATTTACTATGCATTCCCTATGAATTCTGAATTCCCTCAATTATTAACACTTAACAATAAATATTCAGTCAAAATTCTGTTTCCCTCTAAAGCGTTCTAATTTCATCATATATTCACAAAGTCTTCACATCAGAAGTTACATTCTAATGTATTTAAAATTGAAAAAAATGAAATTTGAACAAATGAAATTTATCAGCTTAATGAACATAAAAAGAGGCACAGATTTCATGTGAACCATACACCATTGGATTCTTATAGATGAAAACAGATGTAAGAATTTGCACAACTCACTTCAAACTCAACTCTTTCCTCTTTACAGATAGACGAGAAAAATATCTTCATATTCATCACATGACATTTGGGCACTTGAAACAAGTGTTGACAAAAAAACGCTAAGTTTCTGAGAATTTTACAGTCTTTAAAAAGATATGCCTGCTTTGCTCTTTGCAAAAATGCACCCACATCAAGTTGTGTCCTCAGTGCATTATCCAGGATAGCAATAAATATGCATTTCTTAACTTTCATTTACTCTGCAGGGAAATTTTTCTCTACATTCTTTTAAAATTAAGAATAAGACTTGAATTTTTTTTTTTTCATTAACAAATTGTGACTTGAGTTTATAGCATGATTGGTATATGTTTTAAAAATTAAACACTCCCCAGTGATTCAAATATGGCTTCGAGAAAGAGATCAAATTATTCCGTTCTTTGAGTCTGACAACCCGTGAAAAGACTTCAGTAAATGGAAAATTGGCTTGCCTTTTTTCTCTGGTACAGAGCATTTTACGTTTGGCATCTAAGCTATATATGTTGAAGATCTTAACATTCATTTTCATACAGAAAGGGACTACTATAATACATAACCAGAAAACTGAGGTTCCGACATGCAATAAGTTTGAACTATTGTATAATAAATGTTACTGCACACTGGGCTCAAAATAACAATGACAACCAAATGACTCACAGTACTCACAAGAATGGAATTCCACAATTAATTAAATTCAACTATTTTTATACTATTAACATGTATACACTTGCTTATAACATAATTATTTAAAATATGAAACAAAACAGACATGCGGTTGTTAAAAATATGAGCATTTTTAGATTTGAATTTACCCTTAATTGTCTACTCATTAACCTGCATGACCTTGCTGCCAAAAACAATAGGGCACATCTGCAGTCCATGGGTAATCTGTGTACCACGTATAACTTGAATCCCACATACGTTCTTAAAATACTATTTTTACAAGCTCTCTTCAACAAAATCATCTTAAACCCCACCCACTATGCATATTTATGAAATTCATCACATATGTGCCATGAACATATACACACTAGCAAGCAATATAAATATACCAAATTTGAAACAAATCAGACATGCGGTCATACAAATATTTTAACATTAAGCCCCGCCTACTTACTAACAAACATGACATCGCCACCAAAAACAATTGGGCACATTTGCAGACCATGGGCTATCTGTGTACCATCTATGGAATGTATCACAAGTATTGTTCTTGAGATACTGTGTTTACAAGCTCTTTCAACAAAATCATGTTAAGCCCCACCCACTAAGCATATGAACGAAATTCAACATTTTGGTACCATGAACATGTACACACTAACAACATAATTACACCACATATGAAACAAAACAAACATGTGGTTATTAAAATATGAACATTTCAAGATTTTAACATTGAGCCATGCCTACTTATTAATATGCATGACATCACCACCAAAAACAATAGTGCACATCTATGGGCTATCTGTGTACCACATATGACATCAATCCCACATATCATTCTTGAGATACTGTGTTTACAAGCTCTTTTCAACAAAATCATGATGAGTCCTGCCAACTATGCATATTAGTGAAATTCAATGTTTTTATACCATGAACATGTACACACAAGCTAATGTCATAACTGTACCATATATGAAACAAAACAGAGATGCAGTTGTCAAAATATGAGTATTTCAAGATTTTACATTAAGCCCCGCCTAAATATTAATATGCATGACATCACCACCAAAAACAACAGGGCACATCTACAAGCCATGAGCTATCTGTGTACCACGTATAACAATCTAGATATCGTGTTTACGGGCTCAACGCCACACAGATACATACATACATACATACATACATACATACATACATACATACATACACATACACATACATACACACATACATACACACACATACACACAACCACACATGCCACATGACTGCATGGGTTCCTGATGCTAGCATCAGAACCAAAAAATGATGTCAAAAACAGAGTGAAAGGCATTATCTTCCCCGATTCTTCATAAATGCATGGATATATTTAAACAAGGGGCCTGCCAAAAATGTTCACCTTTTGAGAAAATATGCGTAGCAACTTTTGAAGTTGGAAGATGCGCCGAAACCTTTATTCCAAGATTGATTGAAGGTGTTAATTAGACGCACACTATTACACAAACCTCTCCATCGATAGAGAATCATGTGTGCGAGAATTTGTATATTTCACTGTGTAATTCAATAACTGCACTTTCAAATACTTAAATCTTAAATATGTTCTTCATCACGCAGTTACACACAGTACACATCTTAAGCTAATATGCCAGATATTAAAGGCATCATCATTCCACATGATGTCTGATATGAATAGTGATAAATAAAATGTTTCATTTTCAAACCAAACACATGCCTTTCTTGCTTGAAGGCACAAATTCAATGTCAATTTTCTTATGAAGATTGTAATTCAGAAACATTAGGTACTTACTGATACATTTGAACTGGGTGTATTTGTTCCATAGCCCGAGGATGGCAGTGAAGCCAAAGACCATCGCCTACCATCAGACTGACGTAAAGACTGGAATGCAAAATTGACTGGGGCATGGGTGGGGGCTCTTGGGCTCTCTAACGGACTTCCTACAAGGAGGAAAAACGTAAACAATATACACTTTGAATTATTTCTCTCAATTCAAAATGCATTGCTATAAACACTGCATTTACAAATACTAACATATTAACAAATGATAATAATAATTGTTTGATACAATGTTTAACCACTATGTTTACATACAACATCTAAAAAGGTATTGTACACACTATTATATAAACTAGCATCAATGGGGTTTCAAATATTCACCTTTTGACAGAATGCACACCCTAATGCAATAAGTTTCATAAAATGGCTGAAAAACAATCTTTAATTGTCAAGTAAATGTACAAAAAATAATACAAAAAAAAGGAAGGAAAGCTATCAAAGTGTATCATGCTTTACATTTACTATTTTACAGCCATTTATGCCACACTCAAAATGACAAACCTAGTGATTCTTATTGTTGTGTTTCATAAGGCAAAATAGTTTGCTCATCAGAAACGAAGTCAAGGACAATTGAAACAGTTTTAAGGAAACACCAACTACAGTAATTTCACAGAGCATGCCAACCACACGTACAGTAAACCTCCCATCAATATTAGAAAATGGCTTTAAAAGTCTCAAATCTATTTCACTTCTAAATCATGAAAGCTGGAGCTTTTATTGATTCTGTCACGAAGACCAGTTCAAACTATTGGTCTGTAAACAACAGAGATGCAAAATGCAACTGTGTGTTTTTGACAAGTGCAAATACCTTAATAAACTTAAACAAACCATGTGAGGTTGGTGAGGCAGATCTTCTGGGTATGGAGGATGCTGTTGCTCTGCTCTTCCGCCCTCTTTTCCCGTAACTACTGAAAAAAATAATGCAGAATTTGAAGCTATAACTGAATACCTCCTCTTCCTTGTACTATTAAAATGTATGCACATAACTATTTGACAACATGTGCACATAACAGGATGGCGTTGTTCATGGGGAGAATTTGCAGTGTGATTGCTCATAACATTCAAAATATTCAAAATGCTACATTTATTCAATTAACCAGGTTGCTACATACACATCTATGAGGTATTCTATGATCAATAAACATAACAAATGACAGACTAATGAATGTCTTCAGATGAATACAATATTCTAAGCATGGGGATCCATTACATCTTAAAAGGCATAATCTGTTTAGTTCCATTTTGTGCCATGAAATAAGAGATGCTCAAATTACTTTACTAAAAGGAATTTTGTCTTTCTGCATTACAATTCATTAGAATGCAAACAAGCATGCTCACCAAAATTCATTACCTATTTACATAACCAATTTACATTTCAGAAATGTTGGCATTATGATGTAGGCTAATGCATAACACTCCACTATTTATTCTGCACTACATAGAGGTATCAGCACCAATATTTCTCATGCCATGAAAGTAACAGTGAAACTTATAATTACAGTATATAGATTGCAACAAGGAAATAAATATTAATTTCTTCGACTTTTACTGTCCTAATTTTTGCAATACTGTGTCCCATGATTGTACATCATGTTTTTCACTGTTTTTGCATGATTGTGTCCCATGATTGTGCATCATGTTTTGTACTAATTTGCATGATTGTGCATCATGTTTTTTACTATTTTGCATGATTGTGTCCCATGATTGTGCATTATGTTTTCACTATTTTTGCATGATTGTGTCCCATAATTGTGCATCATGTTTTGTACTAATTTGCATGATTGTGCATCATGTTTTTACTATTTTTGCATCATTGTGTCCCATATGACTGTGCATTATGTTTTTCACTATTTTGGTATGATTGTGTCCCATGATTGTTGCATCATGTTTTCACTACATCATTTTGCATGATTGTGCATCATTTTTTCACTATTTTGCATGATTGTGTCCCATGACTGTGCATCATGTTTTTTACTATTTTTGCATGATTGTGTCCCATGATTGTGCATCATGTTTTTCACTATTTTTGCATGATTGTGTCCCATGATTGTGCATATGTTTTCACTATTTTGGCATGATTGTGTCCCATGACTGTGCATCATGTTTTTCACTATTTTTGCATCATTGTGTCCCATGATTGTTGTATCATGTTTTTCACTATTTTTGCATCATTGTGTCCCATGATTGTGCATCATGTTTTTCACTATTTTGGCATGATTGTGTCCCATGATTGTTGCATCATGTTTTTCACTATTTTTGCATGATTGTGTCCCATGACTGTGCATCATGTTTTTCACTATTTTTGCATGATTGTGTCCCATGACTGTGCATCATGTTTTTTACTATTTTTGCATCATTGTGTCCCATGATTGTGCATCATGTTTTTCACTATTTTGGCATGATTGTGTCCCATGATTGTTGTTCATGTTTTTCACTATTTTTGCATGATTGTGTCCCATGATTGTTGCATTCATGTTTTTCACTATTTTTGCATGATTGTGTCCATGATTGAGCATCATAATTTTACTATTTTTGCATCATTGTGTCCCATGATTGTGCATCATGTTTTTCACTATTTTGCATGATTGTGTCTCATGATTGTTGTTCATGTTTTTCACTAATTTGCATGATTGTGTCTCATGATTGAGCATCATGTTTTTCACTAATTTGCATGATTGTGTCTCATGATTGTTGTTCATGTTTTTCACTAATTTGCATGATTGTGTCTCATGATTGTTGTTCATGTTTTTTACTATTTTTGCATGATTGTGTCCCATGATTGTGCATCATATTTATCAGTATTTTTGCATGATTGTGTCTCATGATTGTGCATCATGTTTTTCACATAACACATCCTGCTAGAAAACATGACAACACCAAAGAACCCAAACATATGTATAAATGTATTACATAGTAACAAACAGTTAAACCATTTGGTTAACCACACAAAGCAATGGGAGTAGTTAACATTCATAGTGGCTTCAATCAAAACCATAAATGTAAAATACTCATTTCAAGTGTAAAAGAAAAAAATGCAAGATAAGTGGGAAAAACAAAACACAAACAGAACTCCTAAAAACAAATAAATGCCACTTGAATGCTCATCACACGTCAAGCAAGATGCAACACATTTATTAGAATGAATAGCGAGCCTAATGTATATAAGAAACATAATAGTACCACTTACACCAGATACTGCATGCATACGTCAAACGTCAAACGTATCTCTATGATATACATTAAATAAATCTTTGTAAGCTGATGACGTTTTTACACTAAATTGATGTACTCATCACGATTTAAATTTCTGCTGCTTCCTGAACATTTATATCAAACAATTTTGGTTAAGACTTGAAAAAAAAAAGTAAAAAAAGTTCTAAGGCCTTTTCTATCTTTCATTTCATGATGGAATTAACAAAATCTGTTTCATTGACAAAGTTTTGGTCTTTTCCCTCTTATATACACACTTAATGAATTTGTCAATTGTTAACATTTTGAATAAATAAATAAGCTGATGACGTTTTTACACTAAATTGATGTACTCATCACGATTTAAATTTCTGCTGCTTCCTGAACATTTATATCAAACAATTTTGGTTGAGACTTTAAAAAAAAAAAAATAGTGTAAAAAAATGTTCTAAGGCTTTTCTATGTTTCATTTCATGATGGAATTAACAAAATCTGTTTCATTTAACAAAGTTTTTGGTCTTTTCCTCATATAAACACACTTAATGAATTTGTCAATTGTTAATATTTTGAATAAATAAATCTAACTTGAAATTTCAGTGTGCAAATCCTCATACAGGAAAATCTGAAATCTAAGAGAATAGAAGAAATTTCTCTTTTTACCAATCAAAAAAAAAAAAATGACCTTTTAAACAAGTTCTCTTTACTTTTATATCAAGCAATAAGCTCTGACAAAACAAGTACAACCTTTGCATATCTTACTTCATTTTCATGGATATCTATGTACATTAACTTCAAGCAAAACATTTGAAAACACAAATAGTTTCCATACATCATTGAAACATTTCCAGGAATTTCTGTTATCTTGAACTTTTAGAGCATTGAAATAAGTGCCCAGCTTAATTTCTCTTTTTGGAGATTAGTACTTCTAAGTACTTACAAAGAGGTTAGTACTTTTAAGTACTATAGAGAGGTTGAATCAAGTTCACCTTGCACAGGTAAAAACAGTTCAAAACACAAAGAGAACATGCGTACAAGGGAAGCCATTTTCAACTTCAATATGTAACTATTTTCATCTTTCACCACTTAATTGCAAGGCTTATGAACACCCAGAGGATTAATTAATTTTCTCAAAAATATTTTACCTACGAATATGACTCTTTTTAAAAAAATATTTTTTATTTTTTTATTTTGCAAATATCAGTAAAAATGGATTCAGAAATGAGATTGTTATTATTGATCATGTAAAATGTTTCATTCCATAATGAATTTACAAAGCACACTAGAGTAAAGAGAAACAGAGCCTAAGTTCTCACATGTTCGTTTTTATTCATTTACTTACTTACTATGCAATGAGAGCCAATACTGTCTTTATAACGATCTTTAACATTTAAATCCTGATAAATATCAGCCACTTTGCCTTGATGCATGTTTTTTGATATGACATCTTCCTGCATAGCCATACATTTGCATTAACTGCATCAAATAGCTTTCAAATATTCAGTTCTTTATCAGGCAGTATCAGATCAAAACTAGAAGTATACATTTTAATTTCTTTTGACTACATAAAAGTCTCTCTTGTGGTTCTAGGTGTACATAAAGGTTATAATTGTCCATAAAAGTTTTACAAGATTCTAATGGTGCAATACAGATTCTAGTTCCTTGTAGTTTCTGAATGTTTGGTGAATAATGTGTGCATAAAGGTCTTGATATACATACAGTTCAACGAGTACTTTGTCAAGTTCCAAATAAACAATGGGGAAAGAAAATATGTACTATTCCAAAAAGTGCTGGGTATGTAAGCAAATTTTATTTCAAGGGTCATAAGTCCCAGTTGATATTTTTCGTTTTCAATGATGTGGATTATTTTACCCACCCTTTTTTTTATTTTTATGACAGACCCCTTGTTGTGCCTCTTAACCATTCATTTAAAGACAAAGCAAGTCTGCATGTGTCCTTTAATAATTTCTATGTTGTTGTTAAGTACTTACAATCAACAGCAATGAGCTAAGACCCCGGGGGATATGGTTAACACTAATGAAATGTGGCATATCCTTACAATGTGATTAAATGTGATTCTACTAGACTCTTACCTTCCTCTTCGAGTTAGGCTCAGTTCCTTCTGTAAGAGATGGGAAATAAAAGAGATGGGTTATCAACAATTCTAACAGTAGTAATTGATGCTTGATTGGACTGAACTCTACTAGTTTGGCTGTAAGATGTCACATAACAAGCAAGACAGATCATCACATGTCAGGATGACTTGAATATCATCTTCTAAAACAACACAAGTCAAGCCTAAATTCTTTGAAAGTAATCATTATGTGTTTATCTTTAAATTTCTTTCCTTAATTTTAACTACTTAAAAATCAATGTTTTCCTAGTTACATTTTGATAATGAGTTTGGATTCAAAAAGTCTTGTCCAATCAGTAGCTCTCCTTAACAAATGTGGTAGCACAAACCAAAACAAAAAATATTTTTCTTTCAACCAAAAGGTTCACACTTACAAACTGAGGGCTTGTTCCATCAAATACATCACTAATTTCATCATTTTTTAAAATAATTTGACCCAGCAATTGGAAACAGCTGCAAATGACAAATTCTTTAAATGTCTTCCTCTACTTTAAAAATGTTCAATCCATATCACATTAAAAAACAATGTAAATAATGTTGCCTTCAGGCAAACTTGCAGAGTTCATGAACCTTCAAGATTATCTCAAATACCACTGACCCTCTGTGAACTCATTACTTGCCTCCCACCAGTTGAACCATCTCAGAATCCTGTAAAAAGTCTGGAGGAAACAATATGAATGCAGCAATATTTCGGTTTTTTTTTTTTTTTTTTTTTTTTTCTTTCCACAAATGCATAGAAAAATCATGAATATACATACCAAATACATTTTATGTCTAGTATACAACTGCACACTTGAGCATTGTTGAAAGCATGGATAGCAAGCAAGGGGCCGCAGTGAAAAGAAACTTGAAGTAATTCCACATATGCATTACCAATCTGCATCTCTGACCATGACAAGTGATCAATCAGCTTGGAAGGTTACTGACCTTAAGACCAACATGATCCTCAGACTTTTTAAGTCATGGAGTATGTGTGGAGAGAATATAAGATAAATATCATCCCCAACAAGCAGCAGATCATACAAATGTTCAAAAATCTCACAAAGGATTACCAATTTTTAATTGAAACATAAAATCTAAACAAAGTGTTGAATTGAAACCCATGGCAACAAATGACTGGTTTAAAAATCCTTTGTACTTTGTATGAGTGGTTATAAGTTATCTGCTAATCCATCCCAAGTTTACAATTACTGCATCAGCAAACAAATCAAATGAAAATATGTTCTTTTTAATTCAAGAATCATTGCTGAGAATAATTTTCTTTTTATCTTATCAACTAAAGTACATCAATGAAATCACAAGCAGGTGGGGCCTGGAGAGGAGAAAATTCAAATTCTTACTGGATTTCACCGGGGGCCTAGTGCTGTCATGATATGTCGTTTATCGCGATATCATGATATCTCTTTTCCCACTACATGAAATATGCTTTTTAAGACATACCGCGATATGTTCTTTTTCCAATGTATCAGTTTTAAAATATTTTTGTTTCCTTCAGAAATTGACTGATATTGCCATTTGAATGAACAGGCAAGTAAAATAAATTATAATGAATGTGTTTTCTATCTCATTTCCAATATCATATCTCCTCCAACCCCCCTCCTAAATAAATTACAGGGGAGAATTCCCGCAAAAATTATTGAATGACCAAAAACTAAAACAGAACTGAGAAATGTTTGCACAACTAGCTTACTTTGTATGTTATGGTACTAACATTACTGTAGTACATCTAAAAGTCAAGCTTAGGCTATGATCGTTTCTGAATCAACTTTTAAAATGTGAAAAATGTTGTGAAACATTAAAAAATATTTAAAAAAAACTTTTATTAAAAATTGTGCTCCTTCACTTCCAACCCACACTGGCACACTCTAATGTAAGTTGGCAAACAGAATGAAAGATTGGTCCAGAACTCTCAATTTAATGATTCATGGTTACGTTGGCTAAATTACCAAACATGTGTGATGCATGATAAAATCTATAACCTAATGTCTGTTTTCTTGCATTCATCATTCATGTATACATAAAAGAAATAGTGATATTAACAATGTGTCGGGAGTCAGTTTTCTTGGAAAATATTGCGATATACCAATATATCGCGATATACCTATATATTGCGATATACCTATATATCACGATATACCTATATATCGCGATATACCTATATATCGCGATATTTTTCTCCACAATAATCGATATGTAATTACAGCCATATCACAACAGCACTATTATTAAATAACCTCAGCAATGTCATTTTTAAAGCTCAAAGACCATATTAAAGTAAACAACAGACTGGACATTGGATAGTAACTTTTACTCCATCAAATATGTTTACCAAAAGACATGCTAATTTATCAGCAGTGTCTTCTACAATATGAAATTGTTGCCCACTCCAATAGCAGATAAGTTTCATTTTTCCATCTTCTGTCAAATAAACACACATAGTAACCAGTTCAAGCACTTCATGTCAAAAAGGGTAGAACTATCATAAAGGAAACCAAGAGTTGCAAGAAAGAATAATATGTTGGACAGAAACAAAACAATGAATCAACATTACAACCAATCCATTCCCCTCCAAGAAAACACGCAAACAACTTCATGTAAACAATATCATTATCAAATTTACGTGAATGGAATGAGTAATAGACAATGAATCAACATTACAACCAATTCATCCCCCTCCAAGAAAACACACAAACAACTTCATGTAAACAATATCATTATCAAATTTAAGTGAATGGAATGAGTAATGGATAAAAACACCTGCACATGACCTGCCATTACTCAAGCATGATTCATAGTCATATTGCACAACACATTTCATTCATCATCCACAAGATTTGCGTTAACAATTTAATAAATGCAATTGTGGACTATGCAAATCAAGCATAAAGCCCTAGGTTTTTCCTTGTATGAGATACTATACTTAGAAACATGGCATAAATTCTGTGAATATCATAATTTAAAATTCTACTTTCAATTCAAATTACCATGACAACCAAATACAATCTATGAGGGACTCAAATAATGGTAACAGCTTTGGGTGTTGCAGTTGCTCTGTTATTTCTCTACTTTATGATTATTGTGGAAGATCAATATAACAACTTAACTCTTATGATCAAAACACCATAAACACAACAGGCGTGAATCTGAAACAATAACATTGCTGTTGTCCAGAGAATATTTGACATCAAAATATTTCTTTACGTCACATACATTTTCATGACAATGTGAGTCTACTTACTGTAGCTACAAGTTTAGATTAAAATTTGTGCTAAGAGGAACTTAAATGCGTAAATGCAGAGGGAATTATAAAAATAACGACAGATATATAAATATATATATATATCTATATCTATATATCTATATCTATATATATATATATATGTATATATATATATATATCTATATCTATATATCTATATATATCTGTATCTATCTCTATATCGCTCTATCTATCTCTATATCTCTCTATCTATCTCTATATCTATCTATCTACCTACCTACCTACCTACCTACCTACCTACCTACCTACCTACCTACATACATACATACATACATACATACATACATACATACATACATACATACACACATGCATACATACATACATACATACATACATACATACATACATACATACATACATAAATACATACATATACATACATATATGCTTCACAAACATCAAACAGACGGTGCACTCCAGAAGAGAAGTGGCATTCATCTTAAGTGTTACTAGGCTTACATGATGTACATGATCCTAGGAGAATGTTAGCTTATAGCGCTACTCACATAAAACCAACAACAGTAATGTACAGTAACAGCAGAATACATGCACAACTACTAATCCCAAACTCTGCAGACATTTGTCATTTGCAACATAAAAGTATTCTGATATTAGAAAATCCTTCACATGGTGGGACAAGTAAATGGCAAATTTGATACCAGGATTCACATTGCGCATCAAATATTGATCTCCTAACAGTATAGATAGGTAGCAACACCAGGAGCTTAAATGGTTTCAAATAGACTGAAACCATGGAAACAGCAACAAGTCGCATATAAAGCAGTTACAAATTGACCATTAAAAAGCTTATGATACCTAATTAGCATAAATTGTGCAATATTTTGTAACCAACTAGAAAATTGCTTAATATGATAACTTATTGTTTTTTGATCCTTCCCAAACTATTTTGAATGGGAGAAGTTGGCTACAGTGAATACGAATTAAACTCCAAAATTATCCCTCTTGGGGTAAATTATTTCATTTTGAAGTTTCTGTTATAAACATCCTGCCATTCCTCGGCAGTTTACATACTCCCGTTATCTAAGAATACATTTATCATCTTTACAATTTTCTATGAATATTCTTTTCTGATCCTTCATGGAACTGTGGTTTCTATATGGGTCAAGGGGTCATTTCTTGGTTAACATAATGGTTTTGTTTGTTAGTGCCTGATAACTTCATGATATCAATCACCTTCACTTCAGTTACTCCATCTGTTTGATGAGATTCATTTGTTAATAATGAGTGTTTTAGTTCTATGTACATGTTCATAATGTAAAAACATTGATTTCATTAATATGCGCTGTGGGTGGGGCTTAACATAGTTTTGTTGAAAAGAGCTTGTAAACACAGTATCTCAAGAATGGTAAACACATATTTGGTACACAGATAGCCCATGGTCTGCAGATGTGCCCTAATTTTTTTTTTTTTTTTTTTTTTTTTTTTTTTTTTGATGTGGGTGATATCATGCATATTATTAAGTGGGCGGGGCTTTAAGTGAAAATTTTGAAAAAGTGATCAATGAGCAACTGTATATCCATTTTGCATCATATTGGGCATGATCATTTTGTTGGTTATTGTTTACATGCTTATGTTATCAACAGATGTCATTAATATGCATGGTGGGCGTGGCTTAATGTGAAAGTGCTAGATGATGTAAACACCATACTGTATTACATGAACGATATACCACATTTATGCTATAGCAGGTACACAAATGGGTCATGGGTCTGGATATATGTTACAATGTTGTGGTCGTGATGTCATGAGGTGGCTAAGGTGGGGATTACTGACTAATTCTTGAAATAGAATAAATGAGCAGCCTTCTTTGCATAATACGTGCTATGGCAATGTTGTTAATTATTGTGCAAATGCTAATGTTGTCAACATTTCTATTGATCTGCATGGTGGGTGTGATGTATGAATAAATATCATGGAACAAATATTTCATGATGGAATACTGTGACAGTTAAAACAAATTTTTCAAATCAATCAGCTTGTGAAAAAAAGCATAACCACAAAACCTTTTGGTTCTGGTTAATATATAAAATGAATATAAAGGGAACATCAACACTACAAAAGAAAAGTTTCAGTTTGAGAATTGTTATTTTCATACATTATATGAAAAACTATAGGAATTTCATAAGACCTTCCTGAATAACCCACCCATGTGAAACCACCATTTCCACCAAAGGATATCCCCAGGGCTTTGAGGCATAAAACATTTACTTTTATCTGTCCTGATATTTTTGAAATAAAATTAATCACTTCACTCAGGTTAGTGCTACTGTATGTCACAGCTCTCTAACAACCTTCATCATAGCCCCATTTTAAACAAGACATGAGTTAGTATTACTTGGCCTTTCTGAATGGCTATAGAATGTCACTCATCTCATTATTATTTATTTTCATGCCTATTACTGAATGAATGATTGTAGAACCAATTTTGAACTTATATTTATATTGTAGAAACTATTTTGGAGAAAAGGAGGCTCATTCATGCACAATAGCTGATAATTTTAATATGCAAGATTGATGTGAACAGACATACGGCTGCAATAAATCACTTTTTCATGATTTTCTTTCACATTACTCCCCCCCCCCCGCCCCTTCTCCAATGATATGCATGACATCACCATCAACAGAGCACACAAATGGACCATGGGCTATCTGTGTACCACAAATGAACTGAATTTCATGTACAGTTCTTGAGATACTGTGTTTACAAGCTCTTTTCGGCAAAATCATGTGCAGCCCCGCCCATTATGCACATTAATGAAATTCAATGTTTTTACATCATGATCATGTACACACCAGCTAACATCATAATCATTCCAAATATGAAACAAAACAGACATGTGGTTATCAAAATATGAACATTTAAAGATTTTTACATTAAGCCCTGCCTACTCATTAATATGCATGACATCACCATCAAAAACATTAGGGTAAACCATCTGCAAACCATGGGCTATCTGTTTATCGATATCATATGAATCCAGTTTACTGTTCTTGAGATATCGTGTTTATGAGCTGGCCGTCACACACATACACACACACACATACATACACATGCCATCATGAACAAATAGGTTCCTGATGCTATCGCATTGGAACCAAAACTTTTAGCTGTATTCCTGCTTATATATTATCACTTTTGTTCATGCTGATTTGATTTGCAAAAAGTTAACCAGAACCAAAAGGTTTTGTAGTTTCGATGTTTCTTTTTTATAAGCTGATTGATTTGCAAAATTTCTACGAACTATCATGTCATTGCATATCATGAAATATTTGTTCCATGATATTTATTGATAAACCACACCCAACATGCAGATCAATAAAAATGTTGACAACATTAGCAATTTGCACAATGATTAACAAAATTATCATAGCAAGCATGATGCAAAAACCATTGCTCATTTATCCTATTGCAAGAATTTGTCAGTAAGCCCCACCTACTCATTTATATTCACTACCTGTGTGACATATGTACAAACCATGACCCATCTGTGTACCTGATATAGCATAAATCTGATGTATGGTTCATGGGATACAGTATGGTATTTACATCAATTACCACTTTCACATTAAGCCACGCCCACCATGCATATCAATAACATCTGCTGATAACATAAGCATGTACACAATCACCAACACAGTTATCATGCCCAATATGAAACAAAACGGACATACAGTTGATCATTTATCACTTTTTCAAAATTTTCACTGTAAGCCCCTCCCACTTATTAATATGCATGAAATCACCACCAAAAACATGGGCTATCTATGTACCAAATATGACATGAATCCAGTTTACCTTTCTTGAGATACATGTGTTTACAAGCTCTTTTCAGCAAAATTATATTAAGCCCTGCCCACTATGCATGTTAAAGAAATTCAATGTTTTTCCATCATGAACATATATATACACATCAACTATCATGATAATTACCCCAAATATGAAACAAAAGAGAAATGTGGTTGTGAAAATATGAACATTTCAAGATTTTTACTTTAAGCACCTACTCATTAATATGCATGATAAAAGCACCAAAAACAATAGGACACATCTACAGACCATGGGCTATCTATGCAACACATATGAACTAAATTCCATGAATAGTTATTGAGATACTGTGTTTACAAGCTCTCTTCAACAAAATAATGAAAAGCCCTGCCCACTTTGCATATTAATGAAATTCAACATTTTTTCAACATTTTTACACCATGAACATATGGACACATCAGCTAACATCATAATTACACCAAATATGAAACAAAACAGACATGCGGTTGTTAAAATATGAACATTTCAAGATTTGTATTAAGATTTATTTTAGATCTTTATATTAAGCCCCGCCCACTCATTAATATGCATGATATCACTACCAAAATCAATAGGGCACGTCTACGTACCATGGGCTATCTGTGTACCACATATAACATTAATCCAGTGTACCATTCTTGAGATATCGTGTTTACAAGCTGGCCATCACGAAGACACACATACACATCCACGCACACACACACACACACGCAATCATGACCGCATAGGTTCCTGATGCTTTCGCATCGGATCCCAAAATTATAAGTGTTGTTGTAATCATTTAAAACATGCTCTGTTCAGAATTGAATATTCAGTCATCTGGAAAAAATATCTCTACTTGTCCGTATACGTTTAAGCGATTTTATAATTCTTGGAATTAAACAATGCAACATGAAGCAGCTTGATGTGTTCATGCTGTACAGATTGCCAGATGGTCATACTGAGATATAACGTTTACATTGCTGTTCTTCAAGTTGCAGCAAACAAGACATGTATCACTGTCAACAAAATCTGACAACTTTAAATACATAAATGTCAGGCTTTTATTTCTTAATTATAGAAAGGCAGTACATAGTATGCAAACAAAATTTCTTGTACTACAGATTCTAAAGTTTGTATTAAAAAGTTTGCAAAGCATTTCAGAATGACATATATCATGCTATTGGTTTTAAATAATTCAGCCGCGCTATTTAAAATCTATGTAATGGCATTCCTAATTTGTAATTGTTTTCTCTCTCCGTACAGCAAAATGGCCATGAAATTTACTAGGCACCATTGTAACAGGTAATCTAATTAGGATAGGGAGGTGAGCTTGCATTCTTTCTTAATGACGTTGGTAATGAAAAACAAGCCTGGACATTATACTTGTGTACCAAACATATTTTGATAGCTTTTTGCTCCAACAATATTGACCTACAAATTAAATTAATCAAGTAGTATTTATTGTGATCGATCTGAAACCGAGAAGGATTCAAAGGAATTACTCTAATGTTTTTGGCCATCAATGTTATTTAACTCTTACATGCAATAACTCTACTTCCGTCCTAGTTTCTTACTGTAGTACCATAACATGTAAACCTAAGTAGGCAATACCAATTTTGGGAAACGTTCACTGGTTTCTGCATTAATTATGACTGATCAAAGTTCACATTATGACTGATCAAAGCTCACTGGTTTCTGCATCAATTATGACTGATCAAAGTTCACTGGTCTGCATTAATTATGACTGATCAAAGTTCACTGGTTTCTGCATTAATTATGACTGATCAAAGTTCACTGGTTTCTGCATTATGACTGATCAAAGTTCACTGGTTTCTGCATTATGACTGATCAAAGTTCACTGGTTTCTGCATTAATTATGACTGATCAAAGTTCACTGGTTTCTGCATTAATTATGACTGATCAAAGTTCACTGGTTTCTGCATCAATTATGACTGATCAAAGTTCACTGGTTTCTGCATTAATTATGACTGATCAAAGTTCACTGGTTTCTGCATTAATTATGACTGATCAAAGTTCACTGGTTTCTGCATCATTATG
The DNA here is from genome assembly GCA_020152595.1 of Chiridota heheva. Lineage (NCBI taxonomy): Eukaryota > Metazoa > Echinodermata > Holothuroidea > Apodida > Chiridotidae > Chiridota > Chiridota heheva. The sequence goes on from JAIGNY010000518.1 coordinate 744,617, forward strand.
ACTGATCAAAGTTCACTGGTTTCTGCATTTATCATGACCAATCAAATCAAGCCAATATCACTCCATGTGTGCACTGCGCTGTCTACATGGTGCCACCATTTGTTTCATCCTCATACATGGTAAACACTCATTTTTCTAAAGAGTCTTGTGTGTAAATGGCTGATGTTGTCATCGATTTCGGGCGACATACTGTTTACATCAAATTATCATTTAAACTTGAATACCCCACTAATGAAATCAGATTTAGGCACCTTTTCTTCGCCATTTTGTTTTATTTAGTCCTCTTTCATATAAGATAAGACTTACTTAGCCACTGAACTAATCCTGTATCTTTAATTCACACCTATATGACACAAGCCGAATCAAGCAAATGTAAAAACTGAATCCTTAAAATATTTTTTGTTTCTTAATTGGAGAAAGAAAACCAAATTCACACTTGAGTCTTATCAGCTAATTATCATAACCAATGATTTTTCGTCACTAATAATAACCTTCTAGAAAACAGCTTTTATTTCTGTCTTCGCAAAAATTTGTTAATTCTCCTAATTTTATGGTGCATTTATATACTGTAGTCTAAAAACGTTCTCATGTTCCTATATCGCAAGTCGTGTTGATAATTCCTTTTGGACTCTGGAGACCAGTTGCCCACATCTCAAAACTCCGATGTGCATATAGTTCTGCCTAAAATCACACAAATCAAATAAGGCATGCACAGTGTTTAAACAACCTCAGAAAAAATTAACTTTCTGCTCCCCAAAACTAAGAAACACATGAAGTAATGTCATTTAGTTAACCCACTTACATTGCCATGACAACAAAAACAAGCATGTCCCTATCCTCCTCAGAGTGGTCTCAAAGGTACATATCTGTAAATGCAAGGCTAATTTGCATATGGTACAATAGGGCAAGTCACAGTTTGCTAGATTGAAGGCAATCAGAAAGAACTGCAACAATTTGGATACATATGACCAGGTATGGTCAGAATGTAATATACATGCATGCTTCTCTCTGCAAAGCTTTGAATTCTATATTTACATCATTTGCTGTGTGAATTTACTATTGATACAATAAAAAATACCTGACATTTCTTCAAAAGATATAAAGAACATCTATCCAATGTTTGATTCCATAAATGAAAATAGAAACCTTGAGAAGTAACTCAAAACTGAAAACAAGCACTGCAGCAATGAAAGGGCAAATGACGTACGTTCAAGCAAAGTAATGTAGTTGTTGTTTTTTTTGTTTTTTTTTTGTTTTTTTGTAATAGAACATCAAAAGTTGAGTAGATGAGCTTTTCATATTTTGGGAAAAGTTCACTGGTTTATGCATTAATTATGACTGATCAAAGTTCACTGGTTTCTGCATTAATTATGACTGATCAAAGTTCACTGGTTTCTGCATTAATTATGACTGATCAAAGTTCACTGCTTTCTGCATTAATTATGACTGATCAAAGTTCACTGGTTTCTGCATTAATTATGACTGATCAAACTTCACTGCTTTCTGCATTAATTATGACTGATCAAACTTCACTGGTTTTCACTGGTTTCTGCATTAATTATGACTAATCAAAGTTCACTGGTTTCTGCATTAATTATGACTGATCAAAGTTCACTGGTTTCTGCATCAATTATGACTGATCAAAGTTTACTGGTTTCTGCATTATTAATGATTAAACTTCACTGGTTTCTGCATTAATTATGACTGATCAAAGTTCACTGGTTTCTGCGTTATGACTGATCAAAGTTCACTGGTTTCTGCGTTATGACTGTTCAAAGTTCACTGGTTTCTGCATTAATTATGACTGATCAAAGTTCACTGGTTTCTGCATCAATGACTGATCAAAGTTCACTGGTTTCTGCATTATGACTGATCAAAGTTCACTAGTTTCTGCATCAATTATAACTGATCAAAGTTCCAAAGGATTAAGGCAAATTGTATTCAAAGTGAGTTAAAGCATCAATTATAACTAATCAAAGTTCCAAAAGATTAAGGCAAATTGTATTCAAAGTGAGTTAAAGACATGTTTAAGCATTTTTTATTTATACCTTGAACCCATTTTCTGCTCCAAAAAGAAGGTGGCCATAATCTAGACCTGCGAAAACTCCTCATGCTTAATTCGAATTGTTAAGAAATTAGAAACACTTTAGATTCTGTGGACATGCATAATATATGCATAGTTTATATTCCCTGCGGAAGCGTGTAGGATGATCAAATTAATGTCAAACCACGATAAACAAATGCTAAGACATGTTCCAATTACCCATGCATGCATGACACCAAACCAAGTTGGAGGTATTTAGGTCTATAGAAACACAAATCAGTAGGTAAGAAATCCAGCGGTAAAAATTGAGAACCCACAGGAAAGAGGCCGACTAGACATGTAAGAACTGCCATTTTAAGAAAAAGCATGCTAAAGACAAGCAAATTTTACAAGATACATGTATAAACATGGATATCTTTCTGACCATCGGTGAGGGGCTATCTCCCTCCCACAACATACCTCCATACACTCACATTTTTCCATATTTAAATCTTTTGTATAGTGCTTTTTGTATCTTAGTATGATTTTGCAGTCTCTCCCCCCCCCCCTCCTCCCCCTTTCTTTCCTCCCCACACACCAGGTTTTTTTGTATTTTTTATCAGAATGCTAGAAGGATTGACAAATTATTTTGTTTATGTACAATGAGTAGAAAATATAATGGATATTCAACTGTCAAAGTGCCCCCCCCCTCCCAAAAAAGTACAAACATATGCCTGAAACTCTTCTCTCAGTTCCCATCTTGCCCAAACTTTTTACAGCTTTTATTTTTGTCCCAGTATCGTTCAACGAAAGCCATACATTATAACAATTATTTCATGTTAAGTAGCGGCACATGTTCCTATGAACTACGCAACAACTTTTGTCAATATCAAATCCCCCACAAATCAAAAGAATATCGATCAGTCCGTTATAGTGTTAAGTGCATATGGGGTTTATAACAAATGTGATTGGTTACTTACATTTGGACTGGTCTATAAGCATGCCTTGGGCCCTTGGGGTGTAATAATTACTTGTTAAAGTTTGTTTGTATGGTAAGTGACGGACTCGGCAAGCTGCCAGCAGTGATTCACAAGGATTAAAACGTGAACCTGAACTGTGTGCATGTACGTATGTTTATGCAAAGAGCTTCATGTATAAGTGATTTTATGATAATATGTACATTCAATTGCATTTAATTCCTATGCAATTCAGTTGTTTTGATCGAATTTATTGTGCGTAATGTATGTTATGTTATGTGTGTAAATCAGCTGATGACATAAATAGAGGGAGATTAAAAGGAGATCTGTTTAAACACTATATTAATTAACCGAATTTAACTTTTGAGTGCCAGGCGGAGGAGTGAATCTTAGAGCCAAGTGCTGGGCGGGAATTGCGAGTCCTGGGCGGGCCCACCCAGCGCCGCCCACCATAACTAGAACCTGCCACAAACACCTTTTTGGTAGACAATTTTGACAATAAAAATAGGGGCATTATTTGACAGAAATATTCAGTACATGATACTGGCAAACTAACAATCTGCACAAGCTATGACACTATTATCACTCAGATTGCTTTCCTTCACCAATGAACATAACCTTGTGTTACTGTTATGTATATTTGTCTATTTGTAATATTTGGGGAGAAATAACATGAAATTAATTAATGCAATATAATAGTGTTTTCATCGCATGCGCCACCTGCAATATCACACTGGTATTTTTACCCTATTACACAAAGTTTTGCCCATCCCAAAATTTCCCCCACCTGTAAGTTTTCAAACAATATCAAAAAGTAAATTGTCTCACCAAACTGGCAGTTAATGATGGTGCCGACTGTCCTAACAACTGTCTGATCCGCTGAAGATTAGACGTCTCTCCCAATGTTAAAGCATTGGTAGCACTAGTATGATACCCTGTTCCTCCAATAGCACCTCCCCCTGTTTGGCCTAAGCTTAGGGCTGCTGCCCCCACACTAGCCCGTCTTCCGGCTAGGCGGCTCTCATCTACGGAAAGTGGACGGCCAAGTTTAAAACCTCTCGGCAAGGTTGAAGCAAGGCCTGCACTTTGAGGCTGCAGGTGGGAGGGGTCAGGTGAAATAATTCGTTCATCTTCCGACTGAAATGGAAAAATAGAAAGAAAAATATAATAATTACATTTGATAAAGCCCTGTGAATTGGCAGTCGCCAATATTTCACCCCAAACTAATGTAAGTTTCAAACTTATCATAAATAATCTGCAGAAACCAGTTGTTATTTACTTCATGTTTATGCTACTCTAAGTACTATGCACAGTAATTTTAACCTGTAATGTAAAACTTAAGTTCGATAGGGAAAAAAGACACATTTTGAAGAAAAATGACTCAGGAAAGGTCACTATTTATTCTATTCTGATAAGCTTTTCAAATGATTTTTTTTTTTTTTTTTTTTTTTTTTTTTGAAAATGATACTCAATGTGGTACAAGGCCTCCATTACACAAAAAAATCTTGCTGCATGATCAGGTTTTTCTTCCCTTCACATGATTAAACACGAAGCTTTCTCATGTATCGATCCAAGCCAAGAAATGAGTGTAGACGAACACAGCCTCACTTCATACCAAATAAGGGCAACAGATAAAAAACAAGCAAACGAATATCATTCACCCTACCAGATACAGCAAGCTTTTCGTTGAAAACGTAAGTTTAAGATAATGCTGAAGGTAAATGTTCATATTTGCTCCTCTCAGACCAACTAGGGAGTTGTTAAAAACTCCCTGGACCAACACAGCAGGTCTCTACTCAATTAACCTTAGGATGACCTCAGTCCAGTGCTTCGAGTCATATGAGCAAGAGTGTTGCAACAGTGACATTCACAATCTTTCGGAGTATTCCACGCTATCTCCTCCCATATCTCCCTGGCTGCCCATACTGAGCTTAGCTTTCACACACAAACTAATAGTGCCTACTCTCCACATGGAATCAAATCTTTCCATCATGCCCACTCATGGAAAAGAACCAACATACCAGCAGAAATAAAACAGATCTTCACACAAATGAACAATCATAGTAAGGTTTCAAATCATATTTATACTTCTGTACTGGTAGCCTTCCCACAATGCAGCACTCGCTAAAAGTAAGCAATAACAAAATTAGGGCACAACATCATTACATTACTTACATTCTCCCAAATCTGTCCTTATTTTAGTAAAATGGATCAAAAACATATAATTTACAGGTCACACAATCATTCGGTCACTGAAAATTCAAGATACATTAAAAATGTACACACATGGATGGGCCTGGCAGGAGGGGGCTACTATACACATGCTTTCTCAGCCCCTTCCTTTTTTGAGATAGGCTTTCTTCTAGAGATAATTAAAACACACCTCTGATATATACATCAAGCATTACTGTCAGTGTCACAGGACTTTTTGACACCCCTCCCAGCCAAAAATATTTTCCTTAACAGGAAATTCATAAGATACATTTTCCTTAACAGGAAATTCATAAGATACATTAGTAGGATTTGCAAGAAAATTCAAGCTCTTTATTATCCTATAAATCATTGAAACCTGTCATTGAAGAGAATCTTTAAGAAAACACTTTTGACGATCAACTCTTTTTTTTTCTTTTTTTTTTCTCCTTGGGTAGATTTAATTCCTTCTCATACCCTCTTAGTAGAATGATGAAATTATTCCTCAAAAGCCTTCCTCAAAGCAAACAATCACTGTAATGATCTTTAATTAAAAGAGATATATTCATAAAGTACCAGCTTTTCCAAACTAATCATTCAATACTTTTTTTTTATTTCTCCTTGAATATAACTTTTTCCTTCTCATACCCTCTTGGTCGAATGATGAAATTATTCTTCAAGAGCCTTCCTCAAAACAAACAATCACTGTAATGATCTTTAATTAAAAGAGATACATTCATAGAGTACCAGCTTTTCCTAACTAATCATGCAATATGTGATTAATTCTGCCTCTTGTGATTAATGGAACTAATCATTATCTACATGGAAAGGCCAAGAAAATAAGGTTTCATAAAGCTACAGCAAACGATCGAGCGAAGATAATTTATTTCCTCCTTATGAATTCAACAGAGAAATAAGATCAATCAGAGGAAAGAGTTTGTTGATATTAACGAGAGTTAATTAAAAACGTGATCAAAAACCTAATCAGACCGCCACTTGGCACATGTATGCAAGGAATCTGAGGAAACAGACATGAAGAATGGTATTTTAAGTGAAGGATAAAATGTATTCCAATTTCTATTCAATTTCCTACGGTTATTTACTATTTGACTTTGGAACAACTATTCTCTGACATTCTATTTAAAACAATAAAACATTCCTGTATTGTACAAGGTAAACCCTTCTGTTGTTTCCAAGATTTGATTGATCAGGCATTGAACTACACACATAATGTGAAGTGTTGTAGTGGCATGCAGACTTACAGAATGAAAAAATTTTGATCCATTAATCACAAGAAGCAGAATTAATCAAGTATTACTTATTTGTTAGGAATGGCATATTCTGCAAAAAATCCTCCTTGATAGTATACTTAACCACTCTACATTTTTCATGTTACAGCCAAAATGAATAAAAGTCAGAGAATTAACAAGAAAGTGTATTTGACTCCTTGTCCACATACATGATCATTTTGACCAAAAAGTCAATTGAATTAAAAATATTCTGAAAATTGGTTCATTTTTAAAAATGACACTATTCCAATGTGAGTTTTAACCGCCTTATAAATGTGTTTGAGAAATGATGGCAGCACCTCCATTCAGGCTCTCCAATTATTCTTAAATACCCTGAAGTAAAGGCCACAAACAGAAATGTTTGACTTATGATCTTTAAACAGATCATAAACTATGCTTAAAATGCCAAGGAAGGGAAGAGAAAGGTAACCTATGAAACAACAGCCAAGAGAGGGAAGAGAAAGGTAACCTATGAAACAACAACCAAGAGAGGGAACAGAAAGGTAACCTATGAAACAACAACCAAGAGAGGGAACAGAAAGGTAACCCGTGGAACAACTACAAAAGGAGGGAACAGAAGGGTAACCTATGAAACAACAAATAAGGGAGGGAAGAGAAAGGTAACCTATGAAACAACAACCAAGAGAGGGAACAGAAAGGTAACCCATGAAACAACAACCAAGAGAGGGAACAGAAAGGTAACCTATGAAACAACAACCAAGAGAGGGAACAGAAAGGTAACCCGTGGAACAACTACAAAGGGAGGGAACAGAAGGGTAACTTATGAAACAACAAATAAGGGAGGGAAGAGAAAGGTAACCTATGAAACAACAAATAAGGGAGGGAACAGGAAGGTAACCTATGAAACAACAACCAAGAGAGGGAACAGAAAGGTAACCTGTGAAACAATTAACAACCAAGGGAGGGAACAGAAAGGTAAACCATGGAGCAACTAAGAACCAAGGAAGGGAACAGAAAGGTAACCCATGGAACAACTAACAACCAAGGGAGGGAACAGTAAAGTAACCCATGGAACAGCTAACAACCAAGGAATGAAACAGAAAGGTAAACCATGGAACAGCTAACAACCAAGGGATGGAACAGTAAAGTAACCCATGGAACAACTAACAACCAAGGAGGAACAGAAAGGTAACCCAGTGGAACTGTGGAACAGCTGGAACATGGAACAGAAAGGGAAAGGTAACCTGTGAAACAGCAAACAACTAACAAGGGATGGAACAGAAAGGTAACCGGTGGAACAACTAACAACCAAGGAAGGGAACAGAAAGGTAACCTGTGGAACAGCTAACAACCAAGGGATGGAAGAGTAAAGTAACCCATGGAACAGCTAACAACCAAGGAATGAAACAGAAAGGTAACCTGTGAAACAGCTAACAACCAAGGAAGGGAACAGAAAGGTAACCTGTGAAACAACTAACAACCAAGGGATGGAACAGAAAGGTAACAGGTGGAACAACTAACAACCAAGGGATGGAACAGTAAAGTAACCCATGGAACAACTAACAACCAAGGGAGGGAACAGTAAAGTAACCCATGGAACAGCTAACAACCAAGGAATGAAACAGAAAGGTAACCGGTGGAACAACTAACAACCAAGGGATGGAACAGTAAAGTAACCCATGGAACAACTAACAACCAAGGGAGGGAACAGAAAGGTAACCGGTGGAACAACTAACAACCAAGGAAGGGAACGGAAAGGAAAGGTAACCTGTGAAACAGCTAACAACCAAGGGATGGAACAGTAAAGTAACCCATGGAACAACTAACAACCAAGGGAGGGAACAGAAAGGTAACCGGTGGAACAACTAACAACCAAGGAAGGGAACAGAAAGATAACCTGTGGAACAGCTAACAACCAAGGGATGGAACAGTAAAGTAACCCATGGAACAGCTAACAACCAAGGAATGAAACAGTAAAATAACCCATGGAACTAACAACCAAGGGAGGGAACATATTTTTTCAAAACATTTCCAAACACACATGGTGAGAATCCATAATTCATCTGTACCATGCACAACAGCTGGTCTGTTGTGCCAAGAAAACATTAAAAGGTCAAATAACTTCTATAAGTGCATTAAAATTAAGATTTAAAAGAACATATGGTAGTAAAAGACTGTACAAATAACATTTTACATGCTGACATTAGAAAATCAAAGATAAGAGCTTTAATTAAGGCATGCAGCAAAATAATAAAAAGGTCGAATATAAATAAAAAACAGAGAAAATTATAAGGATTTAAGAACAATACATCTATACCAATAAAACATTAAAGGTAAAATAACTTCTATAGGTGCTTTTAAGTTATGATTTCAATAGAACATATGGTTGTTATAGACTGATAAAAAAGAAAAAGAAAAAAGGTAATACAAAATTTATGTTGCATGAAAGAGACTTTAAACCTTCTAAATTATAATAAAATTCAAATGTCAAAAGTAACCTTAAAAAGATGTGTTTTTAGAAGTTTTTTGAAAACGGCAAAAGAATCGGCATTTTTTAAATAATTTTTGCAGGCAAAGCATTCCACAGAGATGGTCCTGCTCTAGCAAACGCTCTGTCACCAAAAATTGTAAAATTTACAAATGAAAATGGCAAGCAACCCAACTGGTAGTTTGACTATTTTCTTAAATAATTATTTCGGATAACAAGCTGCAAAATGGACCGTTATTGCTTATTTTGGTGAGATTTTTGGAGAATTTTCATTTGTTGATTTTTGCCAGCCATTCAGACATTTGAGCTCAGGTCGCCTCAGGGAATCATGCACTCTTCACATGAGAAACCTTGAGAAGCCGGTACTGGATTGTGTTTCAACCACTTACAGTTCATTAAATCTTCAAAATACACCTTTTCTAACACCTAGTCAATTAAATTTATCTGACTAAGTAAATCTTTAATGTTCTTAGCACTTGTTTTTAGCAGCAGAATTTTAAGATAATGTTTTACAGCTTAAAAGATTTTCATAATAAACACTGTTTTGCAAAGAATGTGTTTATTTTGTTGATCACTTGGGAAAACAGCCAAAGGAGTCCACATGTACGTAGTGTGGAACACAAGGTGGTTTGTTAAGTAATGTATTTGGAAATTGTAGGAACTAACTTCTTTAAAACAAAACAAGGTCAAATGTAAAACCTCAGGCTGTGTAAGACAATCTAAATCAGTAGGTATCTGAGCTTAAGACATCCATTTATGATGAAATTCTTTAAAACCCAAACCAAAAATGAATTTTCTGTGCTTTTGTTGGTTATGTATGCAGACCACTTTCGTTACAAAAGTGATGGCTATTCAGAAACATATATCCATTAATGGATTAGTTCAGTGGTCCAGCAAGTCTATCTTATATGAAAAAGGACATCAAAAGAAACAAAATAGTGTAGAAAGCATTCAAAAATCTTATTCCGTTAAGTTTAAAGTTTGGTATCATTTGTGTAGAAACGACTGAAATCAGACTAGTTGTGATGTCATAGCCTCAGATTCTTTTAAAGTCTGTATGTATTCTATCATATTTTGTCCTTCAATTCTGTGGCTTAAAAACCATGGGATATGTCAAAAAAGTAGTAAAACTGAATTTAGGAAGGGTATTTATAATATACCACCTAAAGAAAGTTTAAGGATAAATAATTTAAAGTGAAAAAATTAAATAAACCTTTAAAATACTTAAAGACTTTGAGCAATCTGAGGTTGTGATGTCACAACTAGTCTGATTTCAGTCGTTTCTACAGAAATGATACCGAACTTTAAACTTAAATATCTCAACCGAAAAAGATTTTTGAATGCTTTCTTCACCATTTTGTTTCTTTTGACGTCCTCTTTCATCAAAGATGAACTTGCTTGACCACTAAACTAACCCTTTAAACAAACACGGCCAGTTACTAAGGAGACTGGTCAA